>JAMQGT020011483.1:0-15570 GCA_024447675.2 Pterophyllum scalare | reverse complement strand
TCCTAAAAAGTGTAATGATATACATAACTACATTTCACCTCTGAAAATATTGGATTTTTAGACATGATTGATGCTCTTAATTCAGGAGTTGTGTCTGAGTGGCATCGGGTTATCAAATGATTATGGCTTTATTTAAAGTCACAAATATTTCCTGTTTTAACCCCTTTCTCCAGATATGTTTGGTGTGTTGATACCAGCATCTTTAATTCATTGGCATTGGCCAAATTTAAGGACTTGCAAGCATAACTTACACTTGTTTTAAAATTCATAAAAATTCCTAAAAATATATTACAAAATACCAGCATGCTTTACCACACCATGTACATCAGACATGTCAAACTCATTTTAATAATGATTCATTCACACTTAAATTAAATAATTAAGTAAATTAATTAAAAATAGGACGGCAACCTTCTTGGGACTAGGAAAAGTCAGTGGTTGCATTGAATTTTTGTTGCATTCAGTGACTAAGTCATTGTGGAAACCAACTGGTCACCCAGAGGTTGAGCATGCAACACTCTTGACCTTTCGGCGACCACTTACCAATCATAAGGCAACTGCACAGTTACCTGGGAGAAGACAACCAGTGTCCAAACAGTCCTGGTCCCATTCGGATAGATTGCATTCATTCTCGCACTGCATCTGCCACTGACCCTGTGAAGGAAAAACAATTTTCACTTTTAATTAGACAAATTAGTCAGGTAATTTATTGCAATACATTTACTCATGCAAGTATCCTCTTCAGCTGAAGATAAGGAGACACTGAGCATAAAACGGCTTCTGCAAAAGGGGTTAAACCAGATCACAACACAGCGGTAAAATGCTGTAGTCATTAGATTGGGGTATTTGGTGGAGGAAGTCGTATTCCATTTGCAGACATGTTGCTTCCAAAACATGTTTTCAGTTTTATCTGAAATTTAATTTGTAAAAGACTGACCTGGCAAAAGTGTACAAAAGGAGGAAATGGAAAGTTAAAGGAGAGGTTTGACCACAGGGAGCTGGAGACAGAGCATGGGTCTGTATTAGTGTGCCTGCTGTGGCCATTGACTGAGCTTAATGAAGTACTTCTGTTCACAAAGCTCTAATCGGGGCTACATGCCCTTCACATCCCTCACTTTAATCCGACTGTCTTTTCTACTGTCCTGCTGTAATTCTCCTCTTCCATCCAGCCTCTTGTCTCTTTGTCCCTATAATTGTTTCTCCTTGACCTCTTCCTGAGTCTGCCTGCGCTGCTCTCCTATCTTTTAAGTTAAAAATCCATCTGCACGAAGCCCTCTGTCACGTTCGGTCAGCACGGCTAACTTGATCCAGTTTGATTTGATGAGGGATTTTGTTGTGGAGGCTACATTTTTATGGAAAAGTGCCAATATTGCTCTTGGTCTTTGGCTCTGAATTATCTGCTTAAAAGGGTTTTAAAGTCACTGTGTGTTACTTTTGTGTGATTGTGATCAGTCATTTATCAGATTCAGAGGCTTTCTTAAGATTCATAGCATGAAGATATTTGGATGGATTTAAGGATTTAAAGTTATATCATATGTGTTTGGGATTAGGACTTTTTGTATCACAAATTAAGCATTTGTTAGGACAGATTGAAATCTACATCCAATCTGTTCTCACTTAAATTCTGTTTGGTTTGAATGAGCAAGAATTAATGGATTTTGGTGAGTGAGTTTGGGACAGCTGCCATGTGGGATGCCAACATTAGAAATGGCTGCGCTGTTTGATGAAAAGTTTTATCCATCTGGCTTTGCAAGGAGAGCGATGTACCCTCAAAGAAGCAGATTTGAGTCATGTTATGTTACACTACGACAGCACTGTGGTTCTAACTTAAAAGCATGCTTTATTTAAACACACGAGCTGCTCATTTAAAAGCCATTAACTCTACTATTGTGACTCATGATGGTTCACTCGGAGGCTGTTCTGCTGCCCAGAGGGGCTTTAGAGTATCCTATCCATGACCTCACACCTCCAGCTAAAAATCAGTCCTGGGACATCCTAACTGAGTCACTGTTTATCCAAACTCAGACTTCCGTGTTTTATCTTGTTCCTAAAAAGACTTAAAGATGGGAGTCCTGCATTTAATAGGTGCAGCAAACCCAGTTTTTTAAACCTACTCAAGACTCCAAACATTTAAAAAGGCACATGTCGCCTCCTTCCTTATCTCTCTCTGTACCCTCACTTTCCTCAGCTTTGAAGCTCATCCACAAAGCTCTCTGTTCTGCAGTAATTGAATGTGTTGTTGGTGCATACCTTGCAGTTACTTGCTGCTGTCACGAGCGATTCAGCACATGCAGCGTTCAGCATAAATCAATGGCATTCAGTACCCCACAGCTCTGTCTCAACTAGGTGGGGAAAAGTGCAGAACAAGACATTATGCTCCTTTTGTTTCACCTTTAAGCCTGTTTACAGCCTGCAGAAAATGTCTGCTGGGAGGGCCGTGTAGCTTAGCGGAAACACAAACGTCTATCCAAAGAAAATTGCCCCTGGGACCAAATTCATCTTTTCTCTTTGTGCTTTCTCAGCTTGTGTTTGATGGTTTGATAGTTTGGAGCTCCTTGAGTGGTTGAAATTTTTTAAAAGGAAAATTGAAAAGCTGCACTCCAAAAAGGAACTGGGATGGGGTCGTATGTACTGTCATTATGTTCTTGTTAAGTCTGACTTTATTAGCCATTTTCAGGTCTAGGTCCTCCAAAAGCAAACACTGAGGTTCAATTAAGAGTTAAAGATGGCCCAAAGTCTTTAAGCTCCAGTAAAATGACCAGTGTGGCTGTTCTCACAGGTGTTACAATAAACTTTAATGTCCAGTTTAACCAGGTTTAGAATGCGATCTAACCTCAATCCAACCCAGTTACTAGGTGTGTGCTGCAGTCTGAACTAAATGCTTTCCTTCAGCCAGCTATGTGGCAGAGTAGGGTAGATGTGCAGAGGACACCAATGTTAGCAGCCAGCTATAGGATGGACAGATAGGGCTCACCTGCATGAGCAGTGAGGTACAGCACCTTATAGACCACATCTGCCAGCGTTCCTGCATTTACTTTTGTCTCCCACCACAGACACATGTGGCCAATAAGGTGGCTGAAACATTTTTTCACATGATTTCGTAGTAAGGCATTTTGGGTCGCTTGAAGTGTTGAAAAGAAATTAACCATGAGAAAAAGCTCCAACTTTGAAAGCTCATCAGCTGATTCGGACCAGAATAAATAGACTACAGGTGGGAAAACGCCCCACCAGGGGTCGACTCTTTTGGTTGCAAAAAGATTTGTGGTTGTAAAGCAGTCCGCCCTTGCTGTGACCTCAGTGACCCCTTCCATGGTGACTCTGTGGGCTCAGTCACTAGTTTCAAGCTCTTCCTGAATAAAACATAAACACGTAAGTTTGACAATCTTAAGACTGGTAGCCTACAATAAAACATTTGCTTTCATAGTCAGAGCCTCCCGTAGGCGGTCATAACCAAGGTGGCAACGAAGGAAACTGCTGTGGAGCTCGAGGCGTCATAACAGGAATTCTCTTAAATGCAGTGTCACCTGTTGAACTCGTCTTGTCGTCCACACCTGAAATCTTACAATTTTAAAAAACAGTGTAAGAGAACATGCTGCACCTGAAAAGAGCTGATCAAAGGCTGGGACGTGATGACGTATTGAAGCTGTCACTTAACGAGCAGGCCGTTTAGTTTGCTCATTATTTTCAGGATGAACTGTGAAATGTCAGCAGAGCCCAAAGGCACATTTTCATACCTTTTAAAATAGATGGGTAAAGCAGCAGAAAACAGTTCTCATAGTCTGAGAATTGATTTTGAAAATAGTTGTCCTTTGATGCTAATTAACTATAAACTGCTTCATAATTGATAAGAATTATAAAACTGCTGCTTTCAGATTTTTTGGACTGTATGAGTTATGGTTAATATCTGCTGGTTGTCTTCCTGGATTTTCTGTGGGAAAAACACGGTGGGGGCAGGGAGATATTGTGTGATCCTCGAGCTTGTTAAGGTGGTTGTCGGCTGTGTGCTGTGGTTTGTAAATATCGGCAGCTCTCGGGCCAGGTGCAGGGCTGTCATGAGCTGCTGCTGAGAGATGAGAGGAAGATAGAGAGCTATAGTTTTCTCCACGGTGTATTCACCTTGAGGGGAGAAACATTTCATGGCCGCTAACACTAACAAGGGGTCTCCACCCCGCTTCGAACGCACGCATGTAATAATAATGGTCTCCTTTTCTCTCGCTCTTGGTGCTGATTCACAATGTCAGAGTGCAGTTACTTAGCTTGGAAACAGCATTATTATTAACGTCAGTGTTGTTATCTTGTACTTAATGTATGTGTGATGGTAGCAGATGTGCAGGCAGATTGACAAAATCACTTTTCATCTCTCTGCAACGTCGCAGGCCGCCGAGATGCTGCACTGACGCAGTTGGGGATTAAGTGCCTTGGTCCAGGGCACTTCAGCAGTATGTGTTTCACACTGAGGGAAATACTTGGCTAGTTCTGGTGCTCATTCTTCACAGCACTTTTCGGGTTCAAGCTTCCCCGGCTTTTTGTTGGTTCCTTGACTTCTGTTTTTCTTCAGGCTCTTCTGTCAGAGGCCTGAAGTTGTTTTGGCAGTGAACGACTCCTAGGGCTGGTTTCGCAAAGACAGACTGGTGACTCTGGCTCTGCCGGGTCTCAAAGTCAGGGTTAACTAGATCTCTAAATGCTGACTCTAAGTTCGACTAATCTGCTGGGAAAAGCAGAAAACTTGTGAATGTCACTCGTAAAATTCCACCAATAGGCTAAATTATAAAAACACTGCAAGAGTAACATAAATTGTGGTGCAAGAAGTGGATCCTACACAGATACTGTCTTGTTTATGAGCTGATAAAATAGTTCAAAATTAAAATAGTATCTACATTTACCTGTCTCTTAAATTTATAGTAAAACATCAAGATTCATGTTCTCAATGCTAATACTACAACATCAGTTTCAGAATCCCAACGTCTCAGTGAACATGTTCGGTTTAGCTGAATCGCTTTAATTTAACCCTTTAACACTGAGCTCATGCTGCTGATGGACCAGCATTTAATAGCCTTTATTCCAGAGCGTCTCACCCCAGAAACCTCTGATCAAGCACACTTTGCATTACCGTATTTACGCGACCGTTTGTCCTATTGGAAGAAATAAAATGGTTTCTGAAAGCTGAGAAATTGCACTTCACACCCAACATATGGTTATTAGGGTAATTGTTACCAGAAGTCCATGAAAGGTGGATCATTTGAAATATGTTCTATCTGCAACAGTTGGTGTTACAGGATTAAGATAGTTGGCTTTTACTTTTACAGTATATCTAAAAATACAGGGGTTTTTTTTCTATTTATATGGTGCAACAAACTTATGTACTCAGGTATTAAAAAAATTAAGTAAAAAATTGCAGGACTTGGGCTATATATATATATATATATATATATATGTGTGTGTGTGTGTGTGTGTATATATATATATATATATATATATATATATATATATATACACACACATATATATATACATACATATATATATATATATATATATATATATATATATATATATACACACACACACACACACATATATATATATATATATATATATATATATATATATATATATATATATATATATATATATAACTAAAATATATATAATATATATTTATATATATATATAATATATAACTAAATAAAAATACAGTTTAACTAAATAAAAACATACAGTCATTTTGCAGTATATAGATATTTCTGTAACCACATTTAATCATGAAATCTACTGGAGTTTGAGTTGTTTGCTAAAAGCTAATTAGTGAAAAGTTAGTTACTTCTTTCTACAGAATGATCTAAGATTTTGCTTTCATCTTATTTATGCAGTGTGATAAACTCATTGACTCAGATATTGTATCAGTTTTTACTGTGAAACAGGTAAAGGCGGGTAGTTTTGGGTTTAATTAAAACGGTGTCACAAACGGTTAACTACCAAATATCAGTTAGATTCACAATTTTTTCCAGTTAGTTTTTATTTTAAAAAATTACACATGTATGGCTTAACCTTTGCCAAGACAAGAGTCTAAAATGCCTTTGTAAAACCAGCCCTTGTGTTCAGTCCTCATCAGGTTAGAGCGGTTGTATAAAAGGAAAGTTTATGGAGGGTTTCCATCAGTTAAGCAGGAAGTTCAGCTTTTCGAGTGGCCTGCAGTACTTAAAGAGAGGGTCCAGTTTTGTCCAAAGAGGGGTGGTGGGCTGGTAAAATACAGTTTTTCATCACATTTTACCTGAAAGAAAATCTGCACAGGCATTTTTAAATTATATGTTCTTCACTGATGTGACACCGCCACCCCTACTTTAACCCTCTGGAAGAAAAGTCTTTGTATATATTTATTGAGATTTACAGACGAATAGCCGTTTACAGTGTATTTCAGCAGATGTCTGTTTGTGCAAAGTGAAGAAGGATACAGGAAGAAAACATACTGTAGTGATCGAATTATTCATATTACCTATGGAACACATATAACGACAAAATATATGTACATGAGATTTTTAAAGTATGTGGTGGATGCTGTCTGTCCACAGCTCTTTCAGTTTGGACCTTTTTTATTGAGCTCAGTTTTGTACTTGTCATAGAGGGCAAAGGGTCCTCTGGAAACTCGCCTCGTTTATGGATGTGCAGACCTGGGAAAAACTGGCTTTAAGTTGTGTTTCATTTCGGCTGCTGTTGTTGGATCTGTCTGCTTTTCTGTTTGGACAAGTCTCACTGCTTTACTGTCTATCATGTCAGCTTCAGTTTAACTAAAGGAGAGACTTGGCTGCCACTGTGCCAGGCAGGAAAAACAGCAGAAGAATTTTTAAAAAGATCAAGGAAATGACTCCACTTTGTAATTTTGTCCCAGGTCTGTTGATGATGTTCTGGTGGCTTTGAACAACAGTGAGTTGCCTTTAAAGGTAGACTTAGTTATCTGATACTGCCACTCCTATTCAGGGTGACACTTGCCAGAGATGGTGCACCATACAGTCAGTTCAGGAAAAACAGCAGCGAGACACTACAAAGCAACCTCTTTTATTTTTCAACACATTTCTGAGAAACTCAGCTACTGTGGATGTAGTAACACTTTATTTTACAGGTCCACCAGCTTCCCAACAATTCCCTAAAATGAAATGCAATTGGTTCAAATGGTGTTGAGATTTCAGTACAGTGCAGCTGGAAAACATAGGGCATGAAATGGAAAATATACAGAGCATCTAAAAATACAAATACATTATCTAAAACAAACATACATTATAAAAATTTGTATACATAACATATAATAAATAAGTCATATCCTACTTGTACTTCAAATAAAAGCTAGGTCAGGATGAAGTATGTGTTAAGAATCTGTTGAAAAGTTTAGGCAGATCTGAAGTAGCAGACAGTTATGAATCTTTGGGGTGGCATTTGAAAAAGTGTGATCCTTTCTGTTTTTAACCTGATTTAAGGACCATGAACAGCATCTGGTTAGACAATCCGATGAAATACTCTGGCCGACACGTAGAGGTGCAGGATTTGTTAAGATATGAGGTATCCTGCCCACTTAAGTGTTGAAAAATCAATAATAAAGGTTTCAGATTCATTCTAGATGACCTATAAAATGATGCTAAGCCCTTTAGACCTGCTGTAAATGTACAATAGATGGCTTATTAAGACCTACCTGTAGGTTAGTACATGACAGCAGCCACATCTGTGAAATTAAAGCATGTATGACTGTGCAGGTCTTTAAAGGAGAAACCATCCTTTGACAGTGACCTGTTTGTTGAATTTTAATATACTGTCTGAAATCATTCCCCAATTTTTATTGAAGATTTAATGTTTAAGAGGTCAGTATAACCTCAGTTATATTATTGGTGTTGAGGTTAAGAAACTTTGAAACTTACAGATTTTTAGGTCCTCTAAACAATGTAACAACAGTTGCTAGGAGTTTATGTTATTTTGTGTTACACTAGATGGTAAATAAAATGTAATTCAGTTCCATTTTATTTATATAGCGCCAAATCACAACAACAGCAGTCTCAAAGTGCTTTAAAATAGAGTATCATCTGCATAGCAATGTAAAAGTGTGAACCAGGCCAAGAATAGACACTTGAGGGACACCACAAGTCACTGAAAACTTACCAAGGCTCATGGAGAAGCTTCTTAAAACCAACGTGACAATATACCCCAACAGCAAGAAGAAGAACTTTAATGTATAGCTTCAGTTAAAAGGAGCTAAAGTCAGCAGAGGACTTGCATACTAATTACATGAGGCTTTGCCTGCTTAGTGACCTATTTAGGTAATAAAACCACAGAGGAGGCAAAAAGATAAGAAAAACAGTAAATCAGTGTGTTTTTACACAGTGCACACAAGGCAGGATTAGCAGCTGTGCAAACATGCAACTGTTCAGGGTCTCGAGACACGCCATGACCAAAAGGCTACTGAAGCCACCAAGCACTCTGCTGGTTTCAAACTAGAGTGCTACAACAGCTCACACAGGTCTTATTACAGGCCCATTTAATAATTATTATAATAAGCTATAAACCACATTTTATCCATGCAGTGCGTCTTAGAGTGTTTGACCTTAAACTGCACACAGAAACATTTGAATAATAGGGAAGGCTATTGAAAATAAAAGCATTATACAAATAAAATGATCAGAGTCAGCTTTTTCACAATATTATCAACAAATTATGCTTTGGAACAATAATATTCAAATACAAACAGTGTACAATATAATATAAGGGCACACAGCACAGACACAACGGAGACCAGAAACCCATGACAGAATATTAGGTACAATATTGGTACAACTTCCTGTGAAGGAAAAAAAAGCTTTTAAAAACCTAATTTTGGACAAACTTTTAAGCATTTTAATCAGCTTTGACTGGCAATTCTACACACGAGATTTTTAAGTCCCAATGACCGTGAAACTTAATTTAGATATTGTGTTTCAAGATGGCTGCCAAGTGGTGGGACTTGCTTTTAGAAGGACTATGGGCCTTCTGAGGACTTCATCCTACCCTGAGTGCACGGCAGCGCAACAAATATGAACACATGTAATAATACAGGAACTCGGGTTTAAATCCCTCCTTGTGTTTCTAGTCAATAACCTGTTAGCTGCTCTTTCCCCTGGAAATCAATCATAAGCTTAACAGCTAATGAGCTCCACTGTAATCCTCTCCACTGTGCACCCATCAGGCTCTGATGTGCTCTGAGTGGAGGTGATGGATCACGAGTTCAGTCATTCGAGATGGACAAAGCAACTAGATAGCCTTCAAAATTTGTAATCAGATTACTTGCACATTTGCACCTGTGAAGTCCTGCTTCATTACCTGAGCAGAGGTAATGAAAGTTTGGTTGAAATACTTTTATTATTTTACAGTGTACACCTGAAAAAGGACAGCTACTATGTTTTCACAGATTACATATTTTTGACTTAACTTGTGCACATCCTCTTTGATTACAGATAAATCAGAGAGTTTATAAAATTATCAGTTAATATGCTTCAGAAAGGTCAAAGGAACTCAAAATATGTTCATAGAATTTAAGAATTAAATTAATATAACTTAAAAATAATTAAAAATACTCTAATAACCACACCCACTATCCTGATTGTGTCAAATACAGAAACTCACTTCAATTATATATTTTTAATGTTGCTAAAAGAAATCTGTTTAATTAAATGGAAGGAAATGTTACAGGAATTAGGAAATATTTATTTTACTGTATTAAAAATATATATATTGATTTTATTCAACTTCATCTATTTATTACTTTGAATATCGATGTTTACCATGTGGCTTATGTTATATTTTCTATGATATTAAATAAACTGCGCTGCCCACTGCAGCTGATTAGGTTGCTCGCATGCACAACACACAAAATAGTTAGTGAAAAATAATCAGCTAAAAAAACACAAAAAGGATCACAAAAGCCACAGAAACTCAAAATATTGGGGTTAACAGGATTTCTCATTAACTCGTTACCCTTTAAGTACTCTCACCCTCCACCACACTCACTAACATGATGACATCAAAGTCCTGCTGACCAGATCAGTTTAACTCAAAACGGGAGAAAGTTACAGAAAAGTAAATATTTATTTCACTGGATTTTTTAAAATATTAAATGTATTCAGTTTAATCTTCTCTGAGCGTTCAGGCTTACACTGTAGCTTCTTTTATATTTCTGCGCTCTCAGAAGGCACTGCACTGCCTGCAGTGTGGTATGCACTGCAGTTGGATTGACTCAGGGCACACAACGAGCCGAACAGGAAGTGTGATTCCAGCAAACAGAAACAGACTTCATATTCCTATGAGACAAAAATCAGAATTAAAAAACCCTGAAATAATAGAACCTGTAAAATAAAAGGGAACACGTTTACCATCAAGGTTTTTACTACATCCAAAACCATAATGATCATAACAGATGAAACCTAACTCCTTTCTAACGTCTCTTAAATTCCAGCTTAAGCGACACAAACCCATCTCTGACAAACGTCTGGGTGAGTTCGGAGAGTGGCTTCACGTGGCTGAGTCTTCCTTTAACTTGCCTGTTGTTGCCTTTAGTTTCTAATGTTCTCTAAAAAATGTAGGAGAATAAAACATATCAAAGCTAGTCTGGGCAGACTTTTTGAAGATAAACTGATGTTCTCTGGACAGTTTCATTATAACTACTACTTCTTCTAGGGAGATTTTATCAGAAATAGCTTTAAGAGAGATTCAATTCAGTTAGTTTTTCTTATAAAGAAAAAGTTTTCTGTAAATACAGTTTGATTTTTCGTTGGATTTTGGGTTTTTATGATTAAATGGGTTGATTATAAAATTAAAATGAAAAAAATCTGACCTTGGCTCACTTCTTTGCAAGCAAAATAAATCACAGTTTTGTTTTTACCATGTTCCAGTCGGATCTCATGTAAAGACAAACAAAAGCTTTTGGAAAGTTTTGTATCTTTATTTCTCTTATTTAAGATGAAAGTCTTCATCCTTTGCACATGATGTTCTATCATTTTTATGACAATGTTTATATCGGATAGGCATGTTTACGTTCATGACTTGAGAAGATTATAACTGCAGTTTTATTTCTAAGAAGATAAAAGTTTTATTATTTAATCTGTTAACTTGACTGGAACAGAGAATTTATTCTGTTTGCTTTGGTTTTACTGTCCACGCCAATTATATACCAATAACACCACGTTCTGTTAACAATGAACTGTCAATAAAAGTGAAAACTTAATTGTCTAAGATGTGTTTTTTATTTCATTTGTGACACATGTGGATCCATAACTCATTATATTTTTTATACATATCTCCACTCTTCACTGGAATGGCATCATAATAATAATTATAATGCGTTCTTATTTGTGGGCGCCTTTCAAGACACTCAAGGTCACCTTACAGAATAAAAGATGAAAAAGAAGAAAACATAAGAACAATAAAACAAAATTTAAAAAGTACAAAATAAGCAGCAGTACACAAATAATAAAAACAATTTGTTAAATTAAGTGAAATCCCTAGTAACCTTCGTAATTAGATTCTGAATGCTTCTTTAAACAGGTGAGTTTAAAGAGCGATGGACTGTTGATGCCCTTCAAGGATCCTGTGAAACAGAACGCTCTAGACCCCATCGTAGACAGACGGGCAGGAGGTGTGGTGAGAAGCATGGAAGACCATTTGAAGTTTACGGAGGAGTTCGAGTGGTAAACTGGAGAGCAGTTACAATAATCAATGAGAGAAGTGACCGGGGAATGAACAAGGATAGCGGTGCTGATGGGTGTGAGGGAAGGACGAAGACGGTGATGTTACGTAGATGAAAATATGCAGACCGAGTAAGGTTATTCATGTGGGCCTCAGAGGAGAGTGTGCTATCCAGGATGACACCCAGGCTCTTGGCTTGGGAAGAGACGGGAACAGTGAAGCTGTCGATGGTGAGTGTAAAATGATTTGATTTGGCAAGAGTGGACTTTGTGCCAACAAGCAGAATTTCTGTTTTGTCGTTATTTAACTTAAGAAGATTATGTGAGAAGCAGGTTTTTATTTCCAGGATACGGTCAGAGAGGGAGGGCGGGGGGAGGACTGCATTCGGCTTGGATGAGATGTAGAGCTGGGTGTCATCCGCGTAACAATGAAAGTGAATACCATGGATCGATTGCCTTCCTAATGGGTCCCGGAGCTAAAAAAAAAAAAATGATGGTTGAGGTCTTAATCATCTACATGACCTTTGCTCTAGAGATGAAATAATCAGTGGATCGATGGATTCATGGTCTGAGAGAAAAGGTCATTTATAAGGAAAAAGTCCAAAATTAAAAATGTAATTTATTATAAATAATGTTCTTCCTTCCTTCCTCTTTGTGCATTTTCCCCTTCCTCCCTTCCTTTTCTTTCCCGTCCATCCATCCATCCATCCATCCATTCTCTTCCGCTTATCCTTTTTAGGGTCGCAGGGGGCTGGAGCCTATCCCAGCTGACACAGGGTGAGAGGCAGGGTACACCTGTACAGGTTGCCAGCCCGTCGCAGGGCACTTTCTTTCCCTTCCTTCTTCTTTCCCATTTTCTTTCCTTCTTTATTTAATTTTCCCTTGATTCATTCCTTTTTCTTGCTTCCTCCCTTACTTCCTTCTTTCTTCATTGTCCTTCACCCTTTTCTTCCTTCCACTTTGCCCCATTTTTTCCTTCTTCCCTTCTTTCCTCCCTTCTCTCCTTTCCTTCAGTCTTCTTTCCTTGTTTCCTTCACATTCCCACATTTCCTTTTTCATTCCTTTGCTGCTTTGCTGTTTTCTGTCTTATATCCTTTTCCCCTTCCTTCTTTTCTTCTGTTTCCTTCTTTCCTCTCTCTTTCTTTCCTGCCTTCCTCTTTGATGCCTTTCTTTCATCTTCCCTTTCTCCTTTCCCTTTTTTCCTTCCTTTTCTTCCCTTCTTCTCTATGTCTATCTTTGGGCCTCAGAGAAGAAGAATGGGCATATTCAGTAGTTTATGGTGTTTCAGACATCCAAACAAAAAGTCCATCACAGCGGTACCATGAGTGAATTATTATATAATTCTTACATGTAGATACTGGAGTTGGCAGCGTAGCCACACTGAGTGAGAGGTGTGTCAGCACAGGTGGCTGTAGCTGCTAGCTGTCTGCTAGGCTTCACCTCAGCTAACTGGAGTCCCTGAACTCGACCTCTGGACCGTGTTTGTGCTGTTGGAGCATTTTGGATAGTTTTTATGCAATTATCTGACCACTAATATGGTTGCTGTGCACATCATTGGACTAACAGACCATCCAAGAAAGCGGAGCTCCAGTTTGGGTGATTTGTGAGATTATAGCATTTTATTTGTTACATTTTAACACTAACCAAGCTAGATAGCATTAGCTGATAATTAGGCTTCACCTTCTCATCCAAATAGGGTCACTTCTTGCTCCAAAAAATTAACAAGGCAGAAACCAAAACCGTGAGGTTGAGGTTTAAGGTTGTTTTCCTCTTTTCTCTATTCTCTTTCCCCCAACCCTCTAACCCAACTGCCCCCTCCCTGAGCCTGGTTCTGTTGAGAAATCTCTTCCTGTTTAAAGGGAGTTCTTCCTTCCCACTGTCTTATTTGGGGGTTTTCTCTCTGATATTGTAGAGTCTTTACTATATAAAACACTTTATAAAACTTATTATAAAGATAACAGTTCTTGTGAACTGGCTCTAAAAAAATCAAACTGAATGGAATCCAGGTGAACTGAATTTCAGACACCTGAGTTTCCCATGCACGCGGTTATATTTCTGAAACACCAACACTCCCCTCTGTCCTTTCATATACTGGTAATTATCTGCCCTGGGGGTCCTTCTGTATATCAGGAATGTTCTTAGTCTAACTTTTGATCTTTCACTGTTTGCTCTGATGCTGTTACACTGCATAATAAGGACTGTGTCAGACAGCTGCTGCATAACAGATGCATTTTATTAGATCTTTCTGCTAAAATGGGAAACAAGCATCTTTTTGGTTGTATTTACATTACTTTTCTGTATACACATTGTGTGTAATAAGTGTATTCTTCCTTATTTTAGTAGCCCAGATCGCGGGTGAATTTTTTGTAGGTTCATTAACTGCTCCAGAGCATCTGCAACATGATGAGCAGTATAAATCTGCCAGATGTGCATCATAAATCTGCCTTGTGGTATTTTGCTGAAATGCCCCTTTAGGGACATGTCTGCGCCTCTTCTGGTGAAATGCAATATGTTCAGCCACCTGCCCAGTAATGGGACTGAGCAAACTAGCTGATGCCTTCCAACTCCATTTTAATTTCATGGAGATTTAATGTGTCATTTGGTGAGAATTTGACTTCTTTTATTAAGTTCAAATGGATCACCGGGTCAGTTCACATGCTTTTGATTTCATACACTTTATGGCTGACAGTGTAATTGCTCAAAATGGTATCAGTGCATCACCATTTAACAAGTTCCCCTTGGAGGTTTTTGATGAGCCGACCTATTAATGTCTCACAAGGACACTCATCCAGAGTCTGCTGTGGAAAGATTCCTGCTCTGCCCTCGTGCTTCATTGAAGAGCTGCCTATTTCTCATTCTGAAGATTCTTTATTTGGAAATAAAAAGTTTGCATTTAAAACATAAAATTAACTGAACCTGTCAAGAGAAGAAATAACAACCATGACATCATGTCTAAGATTTCTTTTGTGTTAAAGCTCAAACAGCATCAGGCTACTCAAGACAGAGTTGGTGTTAGCTTGGTATCTGTACAGAATTCATGTTGCCGTGTCATTATTTTTACCAGAAACCGTCTGTGCAAAGAAGCCTTTACTTTAAAGGTCATATCCCTGTGTGGGACAGGAGGCTGCTCAGAGCATGCTACAACATTTGAAACGGGCCCTTTTTACCTACATTTAATACCAGGCTCATCTTCTAGTCCTGATTCCTTCTGTATCCTGACACACTTGCAGGACACCTATTAATCAAAGTAGCCACTCCCCTAACTCCGGTATCCAGGCAGATGATTATAATAATGTCCCCTAAACCCTGTACAGGTGTTATGGAGGAGGAAGGTACCCATAGAGACCAAAGCAGTTTTTATTCCAGACTGCAATGGTGTTTATTTCTGCTGTGACGTTGGACATTTTAGCATGGGAGTCTCTGGAGTGATGGAGCCTCTGCTGGACATGAGAGGAACTGCAGTTTTAGTTCGTTTTTATTCATTTGTTCCCTTTGCGTCCTTTCCTTTATTCATTCTCCTTTCTCCTTTTCTTTACTTTTTTTTATTCCTTTTTAGCTTTTTTATTCCGTCTCTTGTTCTTAATTTCCTCCCTCCTTCGTTCAAGATGTCGGCGTGCACAGACGCAGCGGCTCGGAGCTCTCACTCTAGATGCCGTTATTTAGTGTTCCTTGTAGTTTTTTCTTTTTTACACCTGCACTCTAAGTCGTTCCCATCAGTCAGGTTCCACCCATGTAGGCTCCAACAGACTGGACATTTTGAGGTATAGGAACAACACCTATATTCCACCACCATCTGGCATACCGGAGGAGCTGCTCTGCACATCGGTGCCTGCCTGGAATCACGAGCCAGAACAGTAAGCGGCGCAGGCGGAGA
>JAMQGT020011482.1:0-78294 GCA_024447675.2 Pterophyllum scalare | reverse complement strand
CTATGTTTTGTAATATTTACTTCGTTCAGTTACGTATGTCTGCTCATTTCCGTATTCCTTTCAAAATAAAGCTGTTGCTGCATAGTTTGAAGCTTTTTGAATAAAGTTTGATACAGTTGGGCAAAATGAGAATATTCTGAAGTGTCCCCAGTACATATAAATTTTCGCATAAAGTGTAATTAAAAATTCAGTGGCGCACAAATGAAGCGCTACAAGACTGCATAAGCCCGCTACCGTGTTCCTGTATTTTCGCCTTTCGCAGGTCCCCGTAATTCCCGCTTACTTGCTCGCGGCTTCATCCTCCGAGGCCACCTGCTCCGGACGACCGCCGAGGAAGAGCTGCGCACTGCGGCGGCTTCTCTGCCGTTTACCGGGAGGCGGAACCGTTCCGGAGGTGGGAGAGCTGTCCTTATAAAAGCTGAGCTGAAAGCTGCTGCGGGATCGATGTTTTTAGTGACGATCCGCTCCTCGCCCGAGCTCTGAACAGGTCTCAGGTCCCGTTCTTTGCTTTATGAAAAGCGTTCATCACCAGACTGCGTTAGGAAAATCTCCAATTTTAATATTTTTATGCAGGTTGGCAAAGGGTGAGTCTTTTTTTTTAATATATTTAACAGTTTTATGGATAAATAGAGTCTAGATTTGAGTTCGGCCACGTTATTGCACACAAATGAAAGTGCCAAGTAGATTTACAAAGTGAGGTTTACAAAGTTTGACGGTCATATATGTATATACAGGCTTTACCGTCATAATCCCAGGTTGCTAGTCTTTAGTTTCGTGATGACTGCTGGATATTTGTGGAAGCCATGCCTTATGATTTCCAATAGGTGGCACCATGGCAGACTGGACAAAAAACTGGGAATTGGGCAAGACATGCCAGTAGTCCATCAGGAAACTTTAAAAAAAATTTTTTTTACTACTACTTCCAATTGTATTCCTCCATCCACTAACTGATGATTAGGGAATAACTGGTATGCACAGTTGTCTTATGAACCTGAGTTGAACTCAACTTGTGTTTAGCATAAAACACAAGAAATAAAAAGAGCCAAAACTGTTGGAACATATTTACAAAGTTTTTTTTTTTTAATTTTAAATTTGCATATTTGTACTAGTTTGAGATTAGATAAGGAGCAAACAGTGACCTGAACTAGTCTGGCTGCTCGATGGTGACAAGGGACTCTGGTAGCACATTCCATTCGCTGATGGTTTTTGGGAAAAATGAGTCCCTGTAGTAATTTTTTGAGCTGAACGAGTTGGTTTATTGGAGTGGCATGATGTTCTGTTTAGTGGCTCCATGTGATCAGTTGGTTCTACTGCCACATGTCCATGAATGAGCTTGTGGAATGTACATAAACAACGTACATGTTTCCGCCTTGACTGCAAGCTAGGCCACTTTAGGGATTGGAGCATGTCTCCTACACTGGAGCCCTCTCTGTACCTAGACAGTACATATCTCGCTCCTCTGCATCGGACCATTTTGATTTTCTGGGTGGCATCTTTATCAGCTGAGTCCCATACTGTGCTGCAATACTCTAACTTAGGGCGTGCCATGGAGAATTAGGCTTTTTCCTTTACTGACTTGGAACCGATCTGTAGGGTTTGGCATAGGAAACTATATTTCCCTTGGCAGCTATTGCATTTATATGGGCCTTCCAGGACATCTTTGAGTCTAGCAACATACTTAGATATTTGGTCTAGTGACTTTTTGGAGTGTGTGTGTCCTCTCACTGTGTACTGCTTTTCAATCACTTGGGTGTTTCTTGTGATAGATGGGACCTTGCATTTACCTGGGTGAAACAGCATGTGCCATTTCCTTTCCCACTTGACTAACCAATCAAGATCTGACTGTAGAGCCGTCTCATTTTCTGAGGCTAGGTATAGGATTGTGTTGTCTGTGAATAAGTGGACCGTTGCTCTTTTATCCTCATGTAGGTCATTTGTGAAAAACATAGTGGGTCCCAGTACTGAACCCTGGTGTACTCCTGAAAGCACATCATGTTTCACCTTCAATGACCACTCTAAGTCCTGCCTCTCAGGAAATCTCAGATTCTCGAGTTTGTTGTGCCTCTGATGCTGTATGCACTGAGCTTATGGAGCAAGTGGCTGTGTTCGATTTTGTCAAAGGCCTTTGCAAAGTCCATTATAATCACATCTGTCTGTTGGCCCCTTGTCATATTTTTCAGGATATCGTCAGTGAAGCTCAGCAGTTGTCTCGCATGATCTCTTTGATCTAAATCCATGTTGGAGGTCATAGAGCAAGTTATGCTTGTTTGCATGTGCCTTGCTGTTGCTGACCACAATATGCTCTAAGAGTTTGCAGCAGATGCATGTTAGTGAGATAGGCCTATAGTCGGCAGCTGAGCTTTTCCCCTTTCTTGAAAATGGGAGTCACCAATGCCTCTTTCCAGGCTTCTGGAAACTTGCTCCCCTCCAAGGAACATTTGAAGATGAGGGTAAGTGAAGCGGAAAGCAATGATGACAGCTCCCTTAGCATCATTGGTTTGATGCCATCTGGGCCTCCTGCATTGTCTGGTTGATGCCTTCTAGCAAGGTAATGGCTTTTTCAGAAACAGTGATTTCAGGCATTGCTGATGTGTCACAGATGTAGGTGTTAGAGGTCGGTGCAGGCTAAAAGCACTAGTAATTAATTGTTGAGGGCTTTGGCTTTGGGCTCTGTTACTTTGTCAGATCCAACCTGGATAGGGGACACTGAGCTGCCTTTTTGCTGTGTTTTAGGTAGCTCCAGAATCTCTTTAGACAAGATGGTTTTTGATTGCTGACTGGGTGCTGGAATAGACCTTCCATGTAGGTCCAGTAGTCTCTTCTAGTCTTTTTTTTTAAATAGTTTTTATGCAATCTGTACCTTCATCAGTTTGGTATTTTTTTTTGGTGGCGGAGGATAGCCATAGTAAGCCATCCTATTTCTTGGCGCGGTGGTGAGGGATAAAACATTGGACCCCTCTTTTCAGCTCTTGGTGAAAAAAGGACCACAGCTTTTTTGTGCTGGCTTTCCACATGTTTTGCATTTGTTGGTATGTCTTAGTCATGTGTTCACCATGTGTTCATACTTAAAGTTTCATCTGTATGTACAGTCTACACTTTGTTTCAGCCAGTTCACAAGAGCACTATAAAGTAAAGGAGGAGAATGCAACTATTGAGCATTCCTTGTTCTCCTGAAATGATAATGACCCACATGAGTCTCATATCTGAAGGAGGCTGCCAGTGACAGACAAAACAAACCACTGAGGTCTGTAACTCTACCTCTCTGGGAGCTGAGCCCGAGGCTTTGTCAGGTTATCCCAAACTAAAAGGCAGTAAAATAATGAGCTCAGGTTTAGTTTTGTCTGTGTAGCTTCTCAGTCATCCAGGTCATAATAGTCTCTGGAGCTTAAAAAAGGGCGACTGGACTTCTGTTTCGTGAAGACGTTTCACCTCTCATCCGAAAGGCTTCAGTTTTCAAACCAAATGGGGGAGGGACCCAGGTATTTAAACCCCAGTGGGCGTAGTCCCCTGGAGGTGGTTATGACCCTCTATTGTTCATGTGCATAATCACATGTGCCAAGGTGTGAAAGGAGGTGTGGGTCATTACAATCAGTGGTTTCAGATGAAACCAATATAGTACATTGCTCTCTTGTTTCATGTGACCTATTGAGGTCACTGGAACAAAGGTGTGAATGGGGGTTGAGATGTCTGGGAAGGGAGCTCAGGACAGCACTGTAAGTGGGGGAAAGTTGGTGACGTAATCCACCTCCTCTGTTCAATCATGGTTGTTCACAGTGGACATAGACCATCTGTCTTCCCTGTCCAAAATGTGAACATTGGCATCCTCCAAGAGTGCCCTTTCTCCTTCAGATGCAGATATACAGCTGAGTCTTGTCCTGTCGAGGTGGCTCTTCTGTTTCTATTGTTTCTTCTATCAAGAAACAAAGATCCAGTCGCCCTTTTCCAAGCTCCAAAGACCAGGTTTAGTTTCCAAATATCTTCCACTCAGTCTATTTTCTTATCAATGGACGTGTGTGCTGCAATGCACCCTAAAAATTATGATTTAGTAAATCTTGGACAATCTAAATTCATAATTACAAACTTTTTGTCTTCTGTTTGTACCTGTTGTACTTGCTGTCTCCTCAACATCATTGATTAGAAAAAAAAAGGCTCAGGCCACAAAAAGTTAAATTTTTTTTTGTGATGTCTAGATTTAATTATGCACATGAATGTGATATAAAGCACACTTTACATCACATTCACGACTTTAAGTTATTACTGCCCTCCAGGTAGTTTGTGTGTGCATCAGAGCAGCATGGAGGCTGTAGCCGAGTGTGGATGAGCCATGGCGTCCGCATTGTCCGAGTGGCCACGCGGCCTTAGAGCGAAGTTGCTGCGACGTTATGAGCACCAGCCTTTTGTGTCGTGTCTGGCCGGTGCGTACGGCTGCCAGTGGAGACGTTATGAGAGGAGTCAGCCGGGAGACTGCTGCTGCAACAAGGTCAGAAAACAGCAACATAAGAGCCGCATCTGGTCCAGCCAGAGTCCTCTGCTGATTATCATTTAATTAAGAATGAATGAATCCTACTGGGGTTGGTTAACAGTGTGCTTCACAGTAGTGTCGGTGAGTTTTAGTTTCTGAATTCCAAGTGAACCTCATTTAGAAAAAGTGGAAGAAGACATTCAGAGGTATAAGTGCTACTTTAATATTATTATAATCAAATCCTTTATTTAAACAAGATGTCTTTCAGTAGAAACCTGTATACAAAAATTATATGGCATTTTAGAATAGATCATAAAACAATTAGAGGCTTTAATTGCTGCAGATATGTAAACACACCTGTAGCTTGTTATATTTGTAAGCAGCAGAGGATTAAAAGCCAGTTTTTCCAACAGTGCTTAACAAATTTATTAGACAGTTTGTCAAAAGCTTAAGTTAAAAACTGAAAATAATAGTTATTGATTTATTTATCTATTAGGCTGAATACAAAACAGTAAATTTGAAAATTTATGGATAACAATAAAAATATTTTAGCATGAACAATATCATTTTGATTGGAGTTTGCACATAATGGAGGATTAACCATTACAGAAACAAAAAATGATTTTTGTAATTATTTCTGTCACGTTTTTGGCGTCTTTGTATCTACTTTTCAAGGTTAAAATGTGTTTTATCTTTAAAGAAAAAATGTGCTGTAGCATATTATATAATAAGCTCAAATTATTCATGTTATTTACTAATAAGTGACTATTATCCATTACCTACTCCTGCATAATGTTTGTGTAATCAAAGTAAACATTTGTCATGCTGCACTTATCTGATTTCTAAAAAAAATTGATCTACAAACTTCTTAAAGTATGTTAAAAAGAGCAAATTAAACAAAATAAATAAATACAAAATACAAACTATTCCTTTAAAAGTAAATGCTGCCCAGAGAGTGAGCTGCCTCAGTGGAGGTTTGAGCTCTCAGAGTGCTGCTTGTTATCAGTATTGTTATTTTCAGGGCAGATGTAGCATAAACCTTACGTTAGATGGTGCCCCCCACCCCCCAATCCACGTCACTTATAGAGCTTTTGATTCTAAAAATACAATTAATTGAGCAACTATCTATAGTGACCATTAGGGTAGCCAATAATAAACTGGTCATATACCACATTTAATAAAAATCTGATAAGCCTGTGCAGTCTTCCCACATTTCAACCCTTGTAGTCTGCAGTCTGTATCGCATCGTCCTGTGTGCCACACAGAATGAACCTGCTTACAGTAATTTGGGTTTTTAATAATTTCTTTGAACTGTTCATTTTCCAGGGTGGAATGATTGTACAGCAGCTTTAAAAAACAAAACAAAAAAACAAGTCAGAATTTATTTTAGATTTTCTCTAAAATGTGATTTATTTGGCACAGTTCTTGGAAAAACATTTTCTCCTCTGGATTTCCAATGTAATGTTTTCCTGGTACAACTGAAAAATATATACTTACATCAACCTTTGCTCTTTGTGTGCTCCTAGAATAAAATAAATCCAGAGTCTCCAAGATGCAGCTCCTTGGGTACCGCTTCTGCTCCACATTCATGCTCAGTTTCACATACAAACACTTGCACCGGCCTCGCTCCGTATAGCTCACAGAAAAAATTTAAATGAAGACAGAAGACCAGGCACGAGACTCAAGTCAAACCCTGCTTTAGGGTTTACCCTGCTGACCAAAAACAGCTGATCCAGTTCTGTTCATAGTCAACATTCACAATTAAAAACTGATTGTGACCAAGATAATTTTAGTGAATTAACAATAAAAAAAACTAAAAAGAACAAAACAAACTAATGCCAGCCACTGGTCTTTATCCTCCTCAGAGCAGTAAATAGTGCAGGGATCAGATTTAAAGAGGAGACTAACAAAAACTGTCTTTGTTGTGTCTTTGGCACCAACAGCTGGAGGGCGCCAGCTTTGTTCTGCTCGTGGCGGCTTTCTGCTTGACGCTGGTGTTCCTCTATTTCTGGGGACAAGCCAAGAACGACTACAATGACTTTGACTGGTGGGTGGAGCAACTCCTGCACTTGTAGTATGGTCATAGACGACTGCATCACCTCACGCACGCACAACTGCTGTTCACGTTAATCTGCTGCAGGGATCATTAGTGCCAAATTTAAGTTCATGTGCACGATGACTTTGTTGACTGAACATGTAACTAAAACACTAAAGAAGACTAAAATTTCCTAATTTTTCTGTTGGTAAAACTTGACATGTGTTTCACTTCCTCTCACTGAAGGTTTAACTTTGGGAACCTGGGCTTCTGGTTCCCATGGTCTGTGGTGCTCCTGGTCATCGCCGCGATCTTCTTCACCTACGTCACAGTGCTCACGGTGAGACATAAACACTGCACTGACTCTTCATCTAGCATAGGTTTTCTACGGAACCCTGGAAGGGACATGATGGAGAAAAAAAATACACGGGAGGAAAAAAAAAAAGATGCACTTTTGCGAGATCCTGCAAAACTTTTTCGAGATACCAAATTACTTCTGTCAGAGCACGCAAAAACCTTTAATTTAAGGCAAAGCACTTCAGTGTCAATCTTGATACAGCAGCGTCCATCAACACGTTGAAAGGATGGGTGAGAGATTGCCAGCAAAAGTTGTCTTTAATTCATAACTCAGCGGTTACTGTTGGCCGTAAGCATGCCAAAACTGGCTACGGATACCAACTACAAATTGGAGCAACAATCAGCCACCTCCTCTGCATGGATGACATCAAACTGTATGCCAGGAGTGAACAAGATATCAATTCACTGATCCACACCACTAGGATCTACAGCAATGACCTTGGAATGTCGAACTGGAGAAGTTGAATGGTAACAAAGAGAGGGAAGGTAGTCATAACCGAGGGGATTGCACTACCAGAAGGCAACATTGCAGACATTGAGGACAGCTACTAGTACCTTGGAATCCCACAGGCAAATGGGAACCATGAAGAGACCACTAGGAAAGCTGCAACCACCAAACACCTGCAGAGAATAAGGCAAGTCCTAAAGAGTCAGCTGAATGGGAAGAACAAGATCCGGGCAAACAACACCTACACCCTGCCAGTTTTCAGATACCCTGCTGGGATAATAAGCTGGCCAAAGGAGGAAATAGAAGTCACTGATGTCAAGACAAGAAAGCTCCTTTCCATGCATGGAGGATTTACCCCAAATCAAGCACCCTGAGATGCTAAGTGGAAGGAAGGAGGCTAAGGACTAGTGAGTTTCAGAACCACTATCCTGTATCAAACAACAAAGATCCATGAATACATCAGGAAGATGGCCACAAAGGATCAGAGAAACAAGAGGAGGAAGAACGGGAACCATCGTGGAAGAACGGACCTCTGCACGGCATGTACCACCGGCAGATCGAAGAAGTGGCTGATTTAGAAAAATCCTACCAATGGCTGGACAAAGCTGGACTGACAGACAACACAGAGGCACTAATCATGGCAGCACAGGAACAAGCTCTGAGCACAAGATCAATAGAGGCTGGGGTGTACCACACAAGGCAAGACCCCAGGTGCAGGCTGTGCAGAGATGCCCCTGAGACAATCCAGCACATAACAGCAGGGTGCAAGATGCTAGCAGGCAGGGCATACATGGAACACCACGTATGCCCTGCCTGCTATGCCAGCCGCATAGTATACAGGAACATCTGTGCCGAGTATGACCTGAAAGTCCTGAGGTCAAAATGGGATACGCCCCTAAGGGTGGTCGAGAATAACAGAGCTAAGATCCTGTGGGACTTCCAGATACAGTGATGTGATGGTTAACCAACCAGACAAAGCCGTGATAGACAAACAGAGGAAGGCCGTAGTGATAGACGTTGCAGTACCAGTGACGGCAACATCAAGAAAGCTTGATAAACACCAAGGGCTCAGAAGAGCTAGAAAGGATGTGGAAGGTGAAGGTAACAGTGGCCCCCGTGATAATGGGAACACTCGGGGGCAGTGACCCCCAAACTGGGAGAATGGCTCCAGCAGATTCCAGGAACACCATTCGAGATCTCTGTTCAAAAGAGCGCAGTCCTGGGAACAGCTAAGATACTGCGCAGGACCCTCAGCTCTCAGGCCTCTGGTAGAGCACCTGAGCTTGGATGACAAAGACTGCCCACAGGGCAAGCGGAGGAAAAAAAAAAATTAAAAAATAAGGACCATCTCATCATACATATCTGCGAGAAATGCATTACAAACAGGAGCTCAGTTCTCAGGAGGTTAGAAAAACTGATTTCAAATTAAAATCCCCTACAGATAACTCAAGATCTTAGAGCTCAATTCTGATTTTAACCTCTTTTTTTTGTGCTACTTGTCTTTTTAGCTAATTGGTTAATTTATGCAGGTTCTATCAACTTGTTACTGTTGCTACTTTTCTTCCTTTTTTTTTTCCTAGTATTTTTGGAGAACGGTTTCAGTTTTTTACCAAGAAATTGTTCTAATCAGTACAAGAACACCCAAATCAAACCATGCAGATAAAAAGGAAAAAAATTAGGAACCTCAATTACCAGGGTGGGGAGTGGGGGGCACATTTACTAATTTCCTTTCAAACACAAATTTGAAGCAACTGATAATACCAAAAAAATCAGGAAAAATAAATTGTCTTTCATCAGTAAACACTTACATATTCTATATATTAACACAGAAATCAATTTGCTTGCATCTTTTAAGAGAATTTCTTCAATTGCAGGGACGTCTTCCATAGTCGTGATAAAATGTTTTAGCTTTTATTTTGGCATTTTGACTTTATTCTGAAAGACTAGTTTGATGTTTAGCAGTGTAGCAGCTAGTCCTCAGTAACCACAGAGAGGGAAGCTTTTAGTAGCCCACACAGTTCTTTATTATCAAGCACACAGGGAGCCAGCTGCCCGGCTTTGGAGCATTACTGCTTCACTCTGTTCATCTCCTCATCCTCCGGCCCCACACCTACTATATGTGGAGAGAGTGTAATTAGCAAACACACACTGGATGCACCACGTCGTCAACCATCCTGCCCCACCTCTCCCACAAACGATAACCCACTGCCACAAGTAGATTAATGTGAAATCTATTGATCTGCACCCCCGCAGCAGCTTTACACTCGTGTTTTCAGTCGTTTCTGTCGCAGTTTGACATGTTGACACATTTGCTTTGCTGCAGAGTTATGCAAGAGGATCAATATTATTACTCATAAATATGGAGGAAAATCTGGGAGGCTGTTAGTCATAAAGAGTGAATATATGGGAAACAGTGAGTCGGCCTTTGTTTATAGTTTGAAAATAAACCTACTGGCACTTCTACGTACTTCACTAATCATTCCTGCATGGAATCTGCATATTTTCCCTGTACGTCCAGATCTCCAGGTATGCCAGCTTCCTCCCACAGTCCAAAGACATGCTCATTCAGTCAACTGGTGACTCTAAATTGCCACAGGCCAATTAACTGTGGTAGCTTTGTGAAGGTAGTCTAGTTCTGTGATGTACCCTGCCTTTCATCCTGTCTTTCTGTCTTCCTACCCCCAAAAGCCAGTCCCTGGTCCTGCTGAAGGTCCTCTCCTGTTAACAGGGAGCTCGTCCTCCCCGCCGTAAACATAAATGGTTCTTTCTAGTACTCTATGGATTTTATCCTGTGGTGATGTAGAAAATACTCAGATAAATGGTTATACCATATAACTACAAATTGTATTATATGCAGATGAGATGCATGTTAGCTGCAGAATTTAAGCAGGTATTTGTGGATTTAAAAAATAATTCACTCTTTGCAAGTGTGTTTGCACAGAGGAATCTGAGGAATCAGCTGAAACACTTTTAATGAGCTCGGGACAAACTGGCCATGAAAGGCAAAAGAAAAAAGGCTGTGTTTTTATATAAACCTTGATGCCAGTGCCATAAACATTACCAAACACCTGTCTCATGCTTTCCTGTGAGATTCCTGTGTGCAGGAGGTATTTATATACTCACCTTTACACTGATAAAGAGAGTCTACCATGTTATGCTGTTATTGTATGACCTTTGTTTCCTGAGCTACAAAAACAGTTAATAAAAAGAGTGGAAAGAGTACAAAACAGGCATTACTGTGTTGATTTTTAAAGCCATGTGAATGACTATGTCTCACAAAATGTATCCGTTTATGCTGTGCTGTGAAAACTGCTGATGTTAGCTGAGACTTTGTACAGTTCCCATCATCATTTTTTTTTTAAATTTATTTTGTTTGTGCTTTTCTTTCTCTGTGCAGCTGCTGGCTGTGTGTTTGCTCTCAGAGGGCCAGAAGCTTTATTTACACTGGAGTCATAAGGTAACTCACTGATGTCTCCCATACATTTTTTTTCTCTTCAGTGCTGAGTGAATGTTTTCACTGGAAATTGCCAGGAGAACCACATTTAAATAGCATCTTTAAACGCTTTTTTTTAAAATGAAAAATGCCAAAGATAAGAGTTTGGCAGATATAAAATAGTATTTTTGTACCAACAAGGTGATTCCCAAAGAGCTATTAGACCAAAACCTGGCATGTCTGAGCATAATGTGAGACCGAGACCAGAGACCGAACCTCAACATTATTGAAGCAGTGTGGGATCATCAGAGAACAGAACAAAAGGCAGAAACATCCAGAGCTTTGAATGTCCTTCAAGAAGCCTGGAGAACTATTCCTGAAGACTGCTTAAAGAAATGAGAAAGCTGCCTCAGAGAGCTCAGGCTGTGCTGAAGAATAAAGGTGTTCATACAAAATATTGGTTGTCAAGCTCATTAGAATTGTACAAACTCTGTTTTTGCCTTATATTCTGTATTTCTGTTTGTTTTTCTCCTTACATTAACTCATCTGAAAACTTAGATTAACATTTTTAAAATCCAGTCTGCTGAGAGCCAAACGGCACCCTTAAAACTGAACTGGCAGTTCTCTGCTCTCAGCTTATTGGGAGGTTCAATTCACTTTTTTAATAGATTCTAGTTAATATCACCAAATAAATCTCAAATATTTCCTATAGATGTTAAACATTTTTCATATTGCTCCATTTTGATACTGATTAGTCTAATAGGTGACTTTTTTTGGCAGGTCGGTATCCTAGTGAGCCTGACGGTCTCCGTCATAGCCACAGCTGTCTTGTCTGACCTATGGAGTAAAGAATGGAGGACGTTGCTGCTGTCCTTCCAGGTGATGCCCTTCCTCTCCTCCACCAGCCTTTGTTCTTTGTGTGGTTCCCATTTCTGATGATAGATCTTAGTAGATTTTTTTTTGGGTGTGTGTCTTCCTGACTAGGTAACAGCACCTTTCTTACATGTGGGCGGAGTCTTACTGATGACATCGCTGGCTTGGCCTGTGGCGTTGCATTTCTTTCGCATGAAAAGCAGAGGTGAGGTGTCACGTGTTTCGGTACACAAACAGATGATCCGCAGATGGAGTTAAAAAAATTAAAACATAGTTTAAGTTTTTAAAAGACAATGCACAAAAAAGGACAATATAAAATACACTCACCTGCCACTTTGTTAGGTACACACGTTCAACTCCTCATTCACCTGGCAGCAGCTCAGTGCATTTAGGTACATAAACATGCTTGATGACCTGATGAAGTTCAAACTGAGCATCAGATTGAGGAAGAAAGGTGATTTAAGTGACTTTAAATGGTTGTTGGTGCCACACAGGCTGGTCTGAGTATTCCACAAACCATTGATCTACTGAGATTTTCCAGCTTATCTAATCGGCTTCACAACACTTTCATTCTCAGCAATACATCCATGAAGTGTGAAGTAGGTCAGATAAATATTGGGGTTAAAACCAAAGAAATTTTGGGTTTTTGTGTTTCAGTACGGCGAGGCCTGATCCTGGCCATGTACATGACCATCCTGGTTTCCCTCTACTTGGTGCCCCTTGGGTTGTATTCTCCTTGTATTAAGGAGGAGGGGGCCCTGGGCCCTGCACCGGCTCTCATTGGCCACAGGGGAGCCCCTATGGTGAGCAAAAGCCCAGTCAGTTACTGCTCCAATAAACATTACAAGCTTGGTCTTAGAATATTATAGATAAAGAAATGACAAGCAGATTTTATTTTGATAAACAAACCATCAGTAGTAGGACAGTTTCTGTTTCTGAGGGTAACGTTGTTGTTTTTCTCTTTTTTTTCTTTTTTCATGCAGTTGCACAATTCTTTGGCCTATTGTAGAGTTTGAATGTAACGCAGCATCTTTCAGTGTAATCTGAAATATGTTCTTGGACAGTGCCCGGCTGTGAATTTCCCCTTTTTGTTTTGACACAAAAACAAGGGGAAGTTCACATCCTTCCTGTCCTGTTGAAATCTGAGAGAAAGTCCTACGCATCTATGCACGAACTGACTGCAGCTGCAAGTTGCTGTTCTCTGTTGATTCTCGCTCTGCAGCTCGCTCCAGAAAACACCCTGATGTCCTTTGAGAGGGCGGTGGAGGCTGGGAGTGACGGTCTGGAGACTGATGTAACCATTAGGTCAGCCAGCAACTCTGTGTACAAAAACTGCAGTGCTGCCATAAAACAATCAAGTGGTTGTGCTAATAGGTTCAACATCAAAGGGGGTCTTAGGCAAGGTTGTCCTGCATCTCCATACTTATTTATCCAAGGATAATCAACTTTTTGAGGAATTCAGTGTTAAAGCCCCCACATATTATCAGGTTTTTATTTACATTATGTTTTTCTAAAAGTATCAATAAATGTATCCACATTCGAGCCAGGAGCTCTGTACATAAGCACTTTTATAACATTATCATATTCCAGTTCTGTTCCTAAAGACAAGCAATGAAAAGCATCATTGGCAGTAGAAGTCATTTGGTCCACCTAATAACAAATATTGCTACACCTCCACCCTTTTTATTAGTATGAATTAAGTGATGAAATTTGTATCCTTGGATGCAGAAATGTCCCTCCTTTCATTCAGGTCTCAGTTAAGGCTGCTAAATTTAAAACACAATAACCTTTCAGACAAACTGACGTTCCTGTTCCTACAAGCTCTCCGCCCCATTCAGAGTTTCATACCGTTATCCTGTCTCCGCTCTAGTTTTGATGGGGTGCCTTTCCTGATGCATGACTACACTCTGCGACGGACCACCAACATCCACGAGGTTTTCCCAAATCGGACAGATACCCCGGCTGCCATGTTCACCTGGAATGAGCTGGAGAGGCTGAACGCCGGGGACTGGTTCCTGTCTGTGAGTCTCTGAGATCCTCAGGATTCCTATCTTCTACTAGGATTGGGAATTCCAGAATAACACGTTGTATTATCATATCCCATGACTTTAATAGCAATTCTCTGATACTTGAAACACTGCAATTTTAGGGGTTCCTGAGTTTCTTTTGGGCCGAAATTGGATTCCACTTGGATTCAATCCTGTATAAAACTCAGTTAAAACCTAAGTTTCCAAAAAAATCACTTGGATGAGCAGGACTGAGAAACGCTACTTTAGAGGAACGTACGGGGTTTAACAAATTTATTAGACCACCTGTCATAAAAAACACTTTTAAAAAATCTTGTTTGATTGATTTTACACATTCGCCTAAAGAGTGAAAGATCCCCTGTTTGGAGGAGACACAGATCTCTTTGGGGTTGCACCATGAAGGGCATCTGGTGTAAAAATCTGCCAAATCAAAGATGTGGAGCTTCCTGCTGTGGTGACCCTTTGTGAATAAGGGAACAGCTTAAAGTAGATTTTTATTATTAAAAAAGGACTAGCTACTAAGTACCACAAGATGCTCCAAAAAAACAAAACAAAAAAAATGCTGGACTGCCGCCCTCCTGACCTGGACCAGGATAAGTGGCAGAAAATGGATGGATTGATATAAGGAAATGGTAAAAAATAATTTGTTTACTATATTTGAGGTTTAAGAGTGTTGCTATATCTACAAGATGGCGTTGGTAAATGGGACACAGATCAACACAGTGGAAGCTGTGTGTGCAGATAAATAAGTGGAAACAAATGAACTCCTCATCACCGCAGACTTAAAAATTCGCTGACCAATGAAGGGCATATCACCTGTCATATCAGTGTATTGATGCTCATCCCCTGCAGCACAACCCGTTCGGCACGGCCGGCTCTCTGGGAGCTGACGACCGACAGCGGGCTGGAAACCAGTCTGTCTGCAACCTGCAGACCTTCCTCCAGCTGGCAGCTCAGATGGACAAACTAGTGATCTTTGACCTCTACCGTCCGCCCAGAGGTCACCCATACAGAGACACCTGGATCCAGCGCACGCTCGAGGTCATCCAGAACGAGTCCTCCATTCAGTCCTCACGGGTAGAGAGTTCAACCTTGATCTGTTCACTAACACCAGGCTCCATTGTGAAACCTTGTAATTGAACATTTGCTTCATAGAAGGCAGTTTAAAGAGTGCATTTACGCTCTCCAGGTGCTTTGGCTGCCATCAGACCTCCGAGCTCTGGTCCAGGAACTCGATCCTGAGCTCCAGCAGACTTCAGGCAGTCAGCTCCCTCTAGAGGAGCTCCAGAATAACCACATCGTCAAACTCAACCTGGACTATAGCTCTATGTCCACCGAGCTCATCAGGTCACACACTGAGTGCAAGTGTCTGTACTGGCCTCCCCCTTGTGTTTAGTAATACTTAAAACTTTCTCCTCTCCTGTGTGCAGGAAGTATGCTGCAGTCAACATAACCACCAACCTGTATGTGATCAGCCAGCCATGGCTCTACTCCCTAGCCTGGTGTGTTGGAGTCCACTCAGTGACTACCAATGCCCCACAGCTGCTCAGCACCATCAGCTCCCCTCTGTTTATCATGGTGAGTGCAAGCAACGTGCCTCATTTCTGACACTGACCTGTAGCCCCTCAGATGAAATGAAAGCACACGACTCTCACAAGAAAGGTTTGAAAGCTCTCTTACTGCAGAAGCTTTTACAGTGTAATGTAGTTAACAGTGGGGCGTAAGGCTGTTGATTATGAGATAGTTTGGATGAGGTGTGGTTCATACTAGTTTTATGCAGTTTATGGTCCAAGTTGCTGGAGCAGCCTACCAACTCATATCAAATCACATCACTCATCCAGTTATGTTTGGTTTAATTATTATTATTATTATTTTTTAATCCACACAAATTTTAACTAAAGCTTTTACCATCAGGGGGCAGTACTTTACCAGTGAGCTGGGCTTTTTGATAACTTTTGATATTAGATTTTAGTCCTGCAGCCATTTCCTCATGGGGCTTTGGGTTTTGCAAGACTGCCTAGTTAAACAAGTGTGTGGTTGCAGTACATCAACTTGCTGCAGCATCTTGTGGTAGAAGTTGGTATTACAAGCTTTAATCCTGGAAGCTTTTAAACTATTTTGAACATGCAGGCATTTACAGTAAGCGCCCTTAAAGATAATTTTTAAAGGCATTTGCATTCTCACACGCACATCTGTTGAGTAATGATTAGAAAGGGCTGCAGCACATGGCTGAAAACAGCTTGACCTAAACTCCTTCACTATCAGTCAATATGAGCATGAACATGTTATGGTTATTGGTTACTTTTTTATTGCTGTTTCATGTGTTAAAACCAAAAAATAATATTCACCTGCTCGCTCCCACACGACCGTTTCTAATCTGCTTCTCAGAGTCCAGACAAGTATAAACTGATGTGGATTCTCACTGATCTGATGTCCTTTGTGCTGATCCTCCTCATCTTCTTCTTTCACAGGTTAATCTTTCTCTCTCTCTCACACACACTCTCACACACACACACACACACACACACACACACACACACACACACACTTCAGCCCACCTGTATTCTGATGTAGTCCAGATGTTTCACTCTCTGGTTTCAGATGGCGAGAGAGAACTGGCCTTCTGCTCCGGCAGCAGAATCAAGCCAGAAAGCAGCACTTACAGCAAATTCAAAACAGGTAAATTATTGTAAAATATGAAATATGCAGATTTTTAGCAGTTTATTAAGGTTAAAATAACCTCATTGCCACATACTGTGATTTAAATAATGTACTTTCCCTCTGTACATTACATTTAAAAAATCACTGTTTAAAACACCAGTTTTTAAAAAACAGTTTGGTTTATTTTCTCAACAGATTTTTTTATCATAATTATACACTATATTTGTATACGTAGTAGATATAATAGAGTATACACTGGAAAAGCATAGTGGTTTCCACAGACTTAAACTTTAATTTTTTTTTTTTAAAATATAGATTTTCTCAAAGATTTAATTATGAGACGATAAATTACCCACACAGTCTCCAGTGCAAAAGAAACGGGTCTAACACTGCATAACTCCACCCTTTCATTACTATCCTTTATTCCATATTAAAAAACAATCTGTACCTTCCACCTGGACCCCTCAGAAACAACTGATTTGTTTTGTATGATAATTTTAGTACATTTAATTAAGCCACAAAATTTTACCTTCATACCAAGAAAATTTTCCAAGTTGAACACCCTCACAGAAAAGATGGCCAGGTTCAAATCACGTTCATGTTCTCTTATTGGCAGGATTTTTTTTTTTTTTAAGCTCTCATCCACATACATTTATTTTTTTTCTTAGGGCTGAAAAAAAAACCCATAAACCAAAAAAAAAAAAAAAACTGCAGCCAAATCAATTTTGCACCCATTCCAAGTCCACAATCTAAAGCCCAAATCTCTGGATTGATTTTATATGGAAAATTTTGTATCTAGTTTTAATTAATGCACATATTTCTATAGAAACTTGTTTCTGCCACTGGGGAAAAAAATTGGAAGTCAAAGTTTTGAGTTATCTTGAAGATTCGCGTTCTCAAATTTTCAACTCACTTTTTAGTAACTTGAAATTTGAGTTATTGAGTCGATAATTCTTAGCTAGAATATTTCAACTTGATAACTCAAAATCTCGAGTTACTAACCTGAAAATTAATAAATAAAATCCAATGGCAGAAACAAGCTTCCATACATTTCTGACTGTGATCTCCTCTCTCAGAGATGAGTGATATTTGGTCGGTGTCCAGTAGTAACTTGCCATCGGAGAGGACGCCCAGCCTGGCAACCGTAACGGAGCACTGACGTCCACGGAGCTGGCAAAGCCAAGTCACACACTGCCTGTAAAAACTTCATCTTTGTCTTAATGAATTAAAGCCGCTGAAACATTTCTTCACTCTGTTTTTGTCTGGTTTAGTGTTTTAAACAATTTTACATTTCATTTTTACTCATATGCATATTGCTGCTGTGGTAGATGCTCATATTAACACAGTTTAAGCAATGAGGTGAGCTAGTAATGTGAGCCAAAAGCTTAGACTTCAGACTGCATTAAACAGTTTTTTTTTTTCCACTCTTGGGTCTGTATGATATCATTACAAGCAGATATCCCTAATGTATGGAAGTTTCTTTTAGCCACTGAATTTTTATTTATTTTTTGTATGATGAAGTATCTCAAAATTTAGATTCACTAACTCAAACTTCTGAGAAAATAACTCAGAATCAAGAGAACCAGAAATCTTGAGATAATAATCCAAAATTTTGAGAAAATGTTGACAGATTACAAAAAACTTCTTCCCCACCCCCTCAGTGGCAGAAACAAGTTTCCATGCTAATTTGGTCGTCTCAGGCATAGACATATATACCTAGACACTGCATTGAGCGCTGACACGTACGTCAACGTCGCCGCCATATGAGAGGGGCCAAAAGCGGTCAACATAACATGACAGAGATGCTGCACTCCGGTGCTGTGTGGAGTTTTTCAAACCATTTTACAGTCAAAACGGGATCACGGATCAACTTTCACAGGCAAGACTGACGAATTGTTTTTGATCGTATTTGGCCATTCTAACATTTTGAAAACAAAATTATTTTTTGTGCCTAACACTTTCCCAGTGTATATTAGTGCATATTTGAATGTGTGAATGAACGCATTAACTTAAATAACTTTGTAGAAAGGCACTTTATGAAGTTCACTCCATTCACTTGTATTAGTTAACAGTGTAGCTTTGCCTCCTCCAATACGGCGGACACACAGTTACGTCACATTAGCGGGCCAACCCAGTCAACGAGGCGTCTACATATATATGTCTATGGTCTCAGGCACTAGGCTCTGTCTGTGAGCACAGAAGCTCTACCCACCTGCTGTCCAAACCTTCTGTTTTTGATAGGCAGCCAATCAGAAGAAAGTTGGCTTAAAGAGGGAGGAGCTAAAACAGCTTTAGAGCTATTTTAACAGTTTTAAGATGTATGATTATTATAAACTGTGAATCACACAAAGCTACTTTGATATAATCCAACATTAAAAATATGGAGCTGGAAATGAGCCAAATAGGGCCACATTCTACAAAATTGGACATTTAAGTCATTTATGTGAAGCAATAAGCAATTTATTAATTTAAAGGAGGACACTGAATAGAATATAGTCTTCATAAAAAAAAGAAATAAAATATGTGGAGAAATTAAGTCTCCAGTGTCACAAATGGGTGCAATAATTTGAGTACTTAGAAATGCGTGCTCCATTTCACACAAAAGGCAAATTGAACACATGTAAGACTAGTTTACATATGTGTATGTCTGTGATTAAATAGTGATTTATGCACAGTATTTTAAGTTAAACATCACAAATCTGATCAGTTTTGCTTCCTGTGCAACACAAATCCTTGTACACATTTGCAATCATTAATTTCATGTATTTTTACCTTTTATAAGCTGCTCATAATCTTGAGTACCCCCATGTATATGATAAAGAGATTAGTTTTGATTAAAGTGTGATAATTATATATACGATTGTAAGGGTATGTCAAATATAAAAATTAAAATGTATTTATAGCTGGTACTTTTGTGCATGATCAAAGACATGCAAGTCTTCTGGCTTCTAAAATCTCTCTTTGTAGCCATTTTTTTTTTTTTTTTTAAGAAGCCAACCTCACAGGACTCTTTGGAAAATGTTATTTATTCATTGCTACAGAATAAGATACGCGGTGACATGGATGTAACAATTTCTGCTTCATAAACATCATCCAGGAAAAAAAACCCAATCCATTATGATTTACAAATTAATGCTAATTCACATATTTTTTTTAAAAAAAGAGACAAATAGGAATAAAATCATTTGCCATCTACAGTACACACAGAGATGCTCTGCAAACAAAACTACTGGAAACAAAGATGGTGTTTGAACTTTGTGGCACACAAATGGGGCTGCTAACGATGAAGTAAAAACATCATTACTCGTATTTCCTCCACAACAAAGAGACGTTTAAATCCACATCATTTTCACAGGTTTGGAGATTCTTCCTCATGTGTCTGAGTTTGACTGCATGAACTGGCAAACTGTAACAAAATCAATCAAATCAAAAGAAAAAAAAACAACTGAAACTTTAAAAAAAATCTCAATTTTGGTTTAATTTTAATTTTGGTTTAATAACCTTGGAACAACTGAGCATAAATAAGGACACTAACTACAAGTTAAATAAAAAGAACCAGAGGATGTGTTATTGGGAGATTGTGGTGATGGGAGCTGTTTTAGGTTCCTTTCTTTGCCGCTTCAGAGCGCCATAGTTAAAATCAGGGACCATTTTTACCAGACATCCCAGAATCACTCAGGATTATAAAGATTTGGCTACAATAACAGCAGGACTTGAGCCATTAATTCAAACTAAAGCAGCATCATTTTGACAGTCCATCAGGTGGGGTTTTCAAGGTTCGAGTAGAGTCATCATTGATTTAAATTAAGTCTATACTGACTGCAGGAAAAATGAATGAATCGACATTATCTGATGAGATGAACAAGTGGTTGTACCCTGCGTTTTGTGACAAATCGTCTCTGCTACGTGACTTTGCCTCCTGCCCCTGCCAGTAAGTTCATTTCAACAGACAAACTCGCGACAGTGATGTACACAAAAGCAAAACTTATGAGAGTCTGTCTATGTGTGCTCAGATCTCTCTATTCTGGGTCAGGGACAGAGAAAATATACATCAACTGATTATTTAACCTTATAGCAGATACAATCCAACGTGAGACGTGCACCGCGTTGAAAACGATACATAAATGTACCAAAACCGATCCTACCAGATTGCTGCCGCAACATTGATGGGGAAAAAGTGACCAGGTTGCTCATTTGGGCATAAAAAATAAATACATTTTAAAAAATTATTTTTGTGATGTGGTTAGGTCCGTTTGCAAGCCTTTTCTGAGCAGTGTTTTCTGTGGAGCCATTTTCAAATAACTCTCTAGAGAACTACTTTAGTTATGCCATACATGACAATGTATAATATCAAAAGTAATGCAGTGCTCACTGAAACTGTGACAAAATGCATTTTCATCACCCCTTTATTGCTTCATTACTGGTCATACCTTAAAATTTAATTTAGTATTTTGGGGACTGGAACAACAAATGGGACCTTTAATGTCACTTTGTGCCCCTGAGAGACCTTTAAGACCGTTAACTAAGAGCACAGCTGTAGACCTCTAAAAGTAATTCCCACATTTGTAATTTTCTCCTCTGCCTGCAAATTCATTACTTTTAGCCCATTCAGGACCAATTTCCTACTTAGTAACTCTTGGTAAATACAGGCCCAGCTGTCTCAGTGCAGATGTTGTTAAAACATTTTTTGATGCTCAGTTCAGTCTCAGCAAGTCTGGAAAGCGGTTTAACTTAAAGTTGAATATCAGACTTTACAGCAGAGAGAATAAACGTCCCTGCTCATCTAATTACACAAAGTCCAGCTGTAGGAGAAAGTCATTTAAAGGCAGCAGGTGAGTTTTAAGACAGAGCTGATGTTATGGTGTGAAGACCTTACAGCGTTACGGCCAGCCATCAGTGCGTTCACGTGTTTTTACCGTGTGTGTGCGTTCAGTGTTGATCAAATGTGATTCAGTGACCACATCTCCAGCTCTTCTGCTCACTTGTTGTTGCCCCGGGACGTTCGCTGTTTGGTCATTGTCGTCAGCATCTGGCTGATGTAAGAGGTCAGGAGGTCGTCCATTTTGTAGCCCTGATGGATGAGAATGGATTGATTGGTTTGTGGTACGTGTGGCACTTTTGTTTTTTCTAATGCACTTTTCACTGTATAAGAATTTATTTTATTCAGATGAGCTCACTGATTTGATTTTGTTGACAGTTTTTCCGTAACATTAACATTGTTACTTCATCTGCACTTCATCCCTGATATCTCACCTGTAAGCACGTTTGAACAGGTAACCATGCAAAAATCATCCAAAAATACTTGACTGCACATAAAATAAATTAGTGACTGAAATGTGAATCCAAAGATTTTGCTTCCTGCAGAGCGTCATCTTGTTGGAGGGACCGATGGGAATAGATGAGACACAAAATGACAGCTTTTTTTTTTTTTTTCTCTGTATAATTGCATTCAAACCAGCTTTACTTGTAAAGCTAAATGCTCAGACTCTTTGTTTGATGTTATAAAACTAAGCAGCTCACCAGGGAGGTTTCGCACAGCAGCTTGCTGCCTCGCACCAGGTTTCCGATGGTGATGTGGAAGTACGTGTTCCCGCTGCTCCAGTTGGAGATCTTGGTGAAGGGGTGAGTGATCAGAATGTCCTATGGGAAATGTTACAGAGATACACAGATCCAGTACTCAACATTCAAACTAGGAAAGTAAAACTTTACATACAGAGAAATAATTCTTGTTTTAAATCAAAAACTTGGGTGAGACACTGAAGCCCTCTAAGTGTGAGTGTGTGGTTTTTAGGTTAAAAGTGCTTAGGCATATTAAAAAAAAGGTGCTTTGAGTGCTGAAATCAGGCAGAAGAGCACTATATAAGTACATTTAAATATCATCGATAAATGTGCCCCACCTTAGACTTGGGATCAATCAGACTGACTCCATGTTTGTTGATTGCTATCAGGAGGATTTCTGGGTAATTAGGATCAGTTGTTTGCTGTAGAAAAAGGCAAAACAGAATAACTATAAAATGTGTCACACAGAGGAGGAAAACAATGAGTGCAACAGCTCCACATATATTCATTCCAAGTTTCTCTGAACTAATGAAAGAGGTTTAATGTTTTTACCTTGACTTCAAAGAAGGCAGAACCAAATGTGGGCCACTTGTAAATGATTTTGAGGAAGGAGAGTTTGGCGTCTTCCCGAGTTTTCCCTGACTGCTTGTTGAACAGAGACACGATGGACTGAGAGACACAAAAACAGGAAGGTTTAAATGATTACCTCTAAAATGAGTGAGCAACAGTAGGTTATGTTTTGGATTTTACTGTTTAAGGAGAAGGGATCTTTTTGGATGTGTGATGACCTCAGCCAAGCTTCTCTCTTTTTGCATCAGTGTCCCGAAGGCCATAAGAAGTAGCTTCTACAGCCCTGTTTCATCTACTACGAGAGCGAAGCTGATGTGCAGCTACAGATTTAAATCTCTGCATACTGACTGGTGATCTGTTCAGTTTCAAACACGGAACCCAAATCTTTAAATCAGCACAATAGCACACAACCTTTAGTAAAATTCTGCAACTCATTTTTGGATGCCATTTAACATCATATACTGTTTCCATATTTTTAAATATGCATTATTGGAGTGTGCATTTAGCTGCATGGCTTAGGTCAAGACTCCTTGGTCAGACCTCTCAAAATAGCATTTATTTTGTTCCCTACATCTGAGATGAATTCAGTGCTTCAAGGCTGCTTTTTTTTTTTCTCCTGATGCAGGAAGCTGGGATGAGACCTCGGTCTCTCCTTCTGAACATCAGAGCCAAAGATTTGTTAACCTGTCTATAAGAGAATACACTGCAAACAAGCCTCCAGAACCCGTTTACGATACATCCTGTTAACATAAACATCCTGTTGCAATAAAAGTTCCTACTAATGTATGAGTAAAAATATGTCTCACTAGATTTCCAAAAGTTCAGTCTGAGTTTTACTTTGAGTAAATTTTGCATTTAGAATACCAGCATACCATACTGTACCACTTCTGTATATGCATGATTTTATTTAATTGTCTAATGCACTAACCACCAGATCCTTTTGAATGAAAGCATGCAAAAATTTTAAATATATACACACGTAACTGACCACAGAGAAAATGTTACAAACTCCTAATGATTAAATCCAGATGTGACACTTTAATTCCACATCTGTGGCTACTAAATGGAAGAGAAAAACATTTTTGAATGCACTCGTCAGCATGAGGGCGTACCTGTCTAACTGCTGCATGCAAACCAGACTTCATTCAGTTTTCCAGCATTTTTTTAAATGTCTGCGTGCTCACCCTCTTCCAGTCATCGGGGGCACAGATGTCTCATCTGGTCCTGAGGGACGAGCTCCTTCAGGATCTTGGAAATACTGTGGAAATGGGATTTATCGTCCTCAAACTTCACCCTGTAGATCAGTGCCGCCAGCTGGTGCACCTCCTCCTTCGAACACTTGTGGTAGCCACGCAGATACTTGGGCAGCTCCTGGAGAGAAAAACAGCAGCTGGTCAGTGTTATTTACGTATGTATAGTTTTATGAATTAATTTAACAAAACATTCTTCACATTTTTAAGCATTATTCCGAGTTTCCACTTAACTTCCACTTTGTTTTTGAGTTTTCTTCACGATCCATTCTACTACAGACATCATCTCAACCTTTACCCAACTTTCAATAACCAAATACTTTGTTACCATTCAATAATAACTGGTTGATTGGTTACATTAAGATAAATATGACTTTAAGATTGGCCATTCCTGAAAGCTGTTCCGGAGGGACTCACTTGGTAGTAGTGGAAGATGGAGTCAGCCATGGAATCTTTCCCGGGCACCGTATTAGTCCACAGCTTCTTCATGAAGAACACCTGGTAGGTCAGTGAAGGCACTACGCCTGCACACCCGGCAAACAGGGCACAAGATCAACTGTTAAAGAAGAATCAGTGAGAAGATCCAAAACACCCTGAGCTTTAATCTGAGCTGATCGTTTTACCGTCTTTTACATGTCTGGCTTTCTTGATCCAGTCAGTCAGGTGCCTCACAAAATCAAAGAAGAAGTCGCCGTCCGGCACACTGATGACCTGGAATTAAGTGAAAGTACTGTAACCTCAGACAATCAGAACCTAAATCTGCAAAAAAACAGATGTAGGAATACTGAAGAAAATCCACCATGAGAGGATTATATGGCAGACATAATCAAGAGGCTTTTGCTCAAATTAGAGTTAATATTCAAAACAAATCACCAAAGTGATGCAAAAAGTGATACAATTATATTTAAACCAATCATACTGGCAAAGTCTCAAAGTTACCATTAACAGAAGCAAAAAAAAAAAAAAAAGCAGAAAAATATAAAAAAATTAAATATAAATAATTAGAAGCAAACTGACCAAAGAGAAATTAACAAAATGACAAAACATTAATACATAATTTAGAGTCTCATCTGTCCAGCAATAATGCACGGGAGGTGGACATCTACACCTCCTGCTGCCTCAGGAGAGCCAGAGACATCATTAAGGACAGCTCACACCCTGGCTTTGGACTGCTTGACCTGCTGCCCTCAGGTGCACCAAAGCCAGAACAAACAGACTCAAGAACAGTTTCTTCACCACCCTGAACTCACACACTCACCCACTCTAACTGTGCAATACCCACATCTCTGTGCAATATTATATCATTCATACTGAACAATATCTATCACTCCTATATTGTGTAATATCCAATATTCATTCACTAGTGCAATACTCACCATCTTCATTATTATATGTATACGCTTATTTTATTTTTTACAATGTATATTTTTTATACATTCTCTTATTTTCTGTATATATTTTTATACATTTTATTTTCTGTATATTTTTAGATTATTATATTTTTATTTCAGAAAGTTTGACTATTGCATGGCACTGAACAGGAGTGGCCCTCCAATCTCATTGTACATCCAGTATAATGACATTAAAGGCATTCTATTCTATTCTATCCACTGAAAACTGACAAAAAACAAAAAGGGCTACAAATGGATCCAGAAACACACAGAACTGATTAGAAGGAGGCAATAAATGAACCTAACTGAATCAAGCATCTGCAAAGAGACTCAAAATGACCGAGACTCACAATTACCACAAAACAAAGGAAGAGGAGCAAACCAGAGAAAAGATGACGCAACATAAAAACCGGCTCCCAGAAAAACAACAACAAATGAAGAGGGATGCAAAATGACCACACAAAGATGCAAAACCAGCATCTGCACCAGAGAAAGGACCAAGTTCAGATGAGTAACAAAACCAGAACCAGAGAGCACCAAAAGCCCATCAAGAACAGAAAAATGACAGCAGACACAGAATGAACCCTTTTTTGTGTTATTACTAATCTGTCCCTTTGCTGCACCTGACCTGAGCTCGTGGCGAACCTGCTTCTATAATCAGGCTACAGATGAACTTGTCACCTTGTCAGTGATCTTGACGAAGAGACTGAAGCCCTCAGAGGATTTGAGCATCAAACGTCCGGAGATGTTGTGGCAGAAATCTTTGGCTTTCGTGCTCGACTCCACCTCAAACACCTGCGAACACAAACAAACCAAACTGAACTGAAACCTGCAGGCTGAATATTTGCGTATGCAGAAAAAGTTGAGCATTCATTTACAGATGTAGCACATTGCAATGCTTATGCTTTTGAATAACAGCCTCAATTATAATGAGCAAACCATTTAACATAAAGTGTGTGTGTATATACTTCACAATAACACAGCACAGGCACGTACTGCAAGACGCATACCTCAGCCTGTATTTGTCCTGTCACATTCTGCATTAGAAAATAAGTTCTTTCCACAGTGCTGTCAATCTAAATTATTCTACTGTCAAACCTGAGTTTTACTGAGCACCACAGCTCAATACTGGGGCACGTGCTGCAATACAAAGAGCCTAAAGACACCATGATGCTGACCACAGACAACCAGGGTGATGGTTTTTATCTGATCACCAGTGAGAGCCCCAGAGCCAGCAGCAGGCCCATTCACAGGTATAAAATACTGCACAGTAATGTACTTACTGAATGATGGTCACTGACCTCGTCTGAATCATCAGGGAAGTAAACTTTGTGGAAGATCTGAGTCGTTTTGTGCTGGATGGCCTCCACCTCCACCAGGTGAGGAGGATATTTCCTTGATCCATTTCTACCACGAATGAACAACAGTCAGTTCATTTATACAGCACATTTAAACACAACAGAAAGTAATTAAGACATGATTACACCATTATAATCCATTTAAAAAAATAATAAAAACATAAAACAAAATAATTGTATAAAATATAATTTTAAAAATGTAAAAGTTCAAAACAGTTACTAATGGTAAAAAATAATAATTAAAGGCAATTATTTAATCACACAGTTGGGTAATAAGCACTGTAAAAGGGTGGAAAGGCCAGTGCGAGCAGGTGTGATTTCAGTGGGGATCTGAAGTCGGTCACTGAGGCAGGTGATTTTCTAGAAGTCCAGTGAGCTGTTCGAACCAACTGGGAACTAAGAACCACTAAAAGCTGCTGGTCAACTCACCTAAACAAGCCGCATGAGACACACATTTGTAAAAGGTCTGACAGATAATTTGGAGCAATCTCATACAAGATCTTGTAAGTGAGGAGCATTTTAAAAAATATATTTAAAAATGCAATTTGGGTTTTGCTCAATTCAACAAGTAACAAGCTGCAGTAATCCAGCCTGGATGTGACAGAAGCAAAAATGGCCACTTCAAGATCATTAAAAGAAAATCAGAGGAGACATGAAGCAGGTCTAAATGAGCATAAATTAACATAACGCATGTGTGGGTGTGTTACCGTAAGGCTTTCTGCAGCCGCTGCATGCAGTCTGGAGCCAGAGGATAGTGTTTCTTGGCCTGCAGGAACTTCTGGACGTGAGGCAGCAGGATGTTACTGGGAGGAAACAAACCGGTGCAGAGCCACAGCAGCTCCCAGCCCTTCTCCTCACTGTACCTGCACACAGGCACCACGACAGGGTAAGCGATGCACAAACTGAGGCTCAAGATTTGGATTCGCGGCACAGGAAAGGAAGTTTCTTGTAGTGAGAAACACCTAGAAATTTTACTTCTATTTTTATTATATTTCTATTTATTTAATTGTCAGTGTTCATCTGTTTCTTTTTCATGTCTGTTTTGTTCAGGCTGTTGCACCTTCTATGAATTTTGTGTTTGAATTTGTTTTTTTAAACACAATGGATTTTAAGAAGCAAAATAGAGCATAAGGATGCTGCACAGACTGTTACAGTAAGTGTGAACACTCACAGCTTAAACTGTGAACACTGAGCTAAAATATTGATTATAACCACAAAGGCCTTTTGAGTTTGGTATAAACTTGAGACTAATTGGAGCCTTGAACCCCACCCATCACATAAAATACTGTAAATCCTGTAAAATGAAGGGGAATTTTTTTTCCCTTGGACTTACTTAATGTGATTATCTGTCAGCTGTTTGAGAATCTGACAGAAAACTTCATCTTTGAGAGGCTCGGCCTTCAGGGCTCCTTCGAATATCTGATCGGTGAGCTCGTTGACAGAACGCACCCGTTTGGACGGATAGTCGCCCATATACTTCATCACAGGTACAAACACAGTTAAGGATCATTCACATAACAACAGGCTGGTAACAGGTCAGGCAAAATGATGGACTGGAAATAACCAAGTGGCAAATTTCCTCATTCATCCCTAGAATTTGTTTTATGGAAGTGTGTTTTACGGATACAGCATACTAACCAAAATGCTAGTTTTAGTTTATAACTTGTGCCACTCTCTGGTCCTAGCTACAAAGAACTAACAAAGGTGGCCAAAATGTTAACCTTAAAGCTTTAAAATTCGAGTGTAAAGCCAGTGCGTAACCAATGGTCATCCTTTTATATACAGTCTTTGGAAATAATCACTGCAGTGAGATTGCTGTGTTTAGCTCGAACATGCTGTTACACAAATGATCAATGCCAAATAGTGGAGACATAGCAGTAAAACTGTAGCTAAATGCAATGATTTCTATGGGAACTAATTTAAAAGAAAAACACAAAAACAAAACATTCAAACTCAGCAGTAAAACTGCTGTATACAAGAATACAACTCAGACCTGAGCATCGTACAGCACTCGGGCTACACATTAGCTGTTCCTGACCAGCACGCAAGAGGTCAATGGGAAATTAGGATTCAAAGGTAAATAGTATAAATTGTGCAGCCATCAAACACTCTTTGATAAGCTCCCATCAGTGAAAGGCTTACTGTTTTTGTATTTTGTAGGAAATCACAATGCAGCTTTTATTTTCAACACAAATGCTGTTTTTAATCTTACGTATGTGTGTAAGTGAATGCAACTTCACTGTAAAGACACTGGAACTGACATTCATGAGAGATGTAGGTTTAATATATATGTTTAATATGTTTGCTCACATTAAAAAAAAAGAAAGATTGATGCAGAAAGTGGAGTTTGTAACAACACTTGGACTTGTAAGTATTTATTTACTAAAGTCAGAGGTAAAGCCATGTTTGTGGAGGGCAGGTTGCTGTGTTTAAGGATTACAGTTTGAATTGCCGTTACGAGACTAAACATGCAGAGAAATTCTTGCTCTGACGCAGAGCGGGATCTGATCCTTTGCTGGCAAAGCTGCAAAAGCAAGAAGGAATTTTTACACATTCTGGGACGGAGCAGTCAAGACCAGCTTTGTGATTTCCCACAAAATCGCAAAAAATCAGTAAGCCATTCTCTGACGGGGAGTTTATCAAAGAGTGTTTGGTGGACTCTGCCATGCTAATATACCCCAAGAAAAAAGCAGCATATAAGATTGCCCCTCTCCGGGGGAACTGTACAGTGCGAACACTGCAGGAAATCTGGCACTTCAGTTTAAGTCAAGTAGATAACTTAGACTTTGGCTCTGGATGACAACAGATGTTAGCGACACGGCCAAGTTATTCATCTTTGTACGTGGGATATCCAAAGAGTTTGAGATCACAGAGGAGCTGGCAGCAGTGCACTCAGTGAAAGGGACTACAAGAGGGAGTGATTTGTTCACGGAGGTACCTGCATGCTTGGATAATTGTAACATCTACTCTTACCAGTAGCAGTTTACAAAGAGATCAAATTAACATTGAGCAGAACTGAGTTCAGTCCTCCACAACAGTCCCACGTTAACGTTAATGTTAATTGCCCACCCCTGATGTAACAGAAGAACCAGAGAAAAGATTGCACAACAACAAATAATCAATCACACCCTCCGTAAAAGGATATCGATGAAGGTGAGGCAGGCCTCCTGGGAGAGCTCCTCATGAGCCAGCACCTTCTTTAGCAGAGGCTGTTTTAGAGGCTCCCTTGTGCAGCTCCACAGATGCTCCTTCCCACGGGCTTTCGAGATCACCACCCTGCTCAGAGTGCTCTTTGGAGGAGGCCTGGAGGGATGAAGGAGTAGGTGTTACAAGATACTCCTACACACAGCTTTACCATTGTTTGTCCATAATACAGCCTCACGTTAGCCTTAGATCAACACTGACCGCACTGGTAAGTCACCAAACAGTATACACATACAGTATGTGGATGATTTTGGAAACGCACCTGAAGTAGTCATAGGAGAACTCCTCCAGTGTGTAGGCCTTAGATTTATCCTCCTGGTCTGAAATGTTAAGCTGGGACAAACCGACAGATTCGCGTCTCTGATCAGGAGTCATAGTGACGAAAGCCTGAGACAGAGTGAAACACAGGGTGAAAGACTTAAGATCTGAAACAAAAGGAAAATGATACAAAATGTGTTTTTTTTAAAATTGCACTTAGATTTGATTTTTTTATGGTCTGACCTTTCCAATGAGTTAATTCAGCAAAATAGAATCAACATATTGCAGAGCATTTTCTAGAAACTATTCTAAAATATTTTTGGGCATTCAATTTTCTCTTGTTGAACAGCATAGACCTGGAGCAAGGTGAAGCTATTTTGGTGACAGTGAAGTTACATTAAATTAAATAAAAGTTAAATATGCTGCATAGAGACCAGCTGCACACACGCTTCTTGAATTAGGTTGCATACACAGATACAGTATGTTGAAACTATATGTACTGTGTGGATTTTGTGTGCAAATTCTGGGTACTAGATGAGAAAATCCAAAAAAGTCAGTGAAGAACTAAGGAGAACTGTAGATTTACACAAGTGAGTCATTTCTAAACAACTGCAGATTCCTAGATCATCAGTTCAAACAACTGTATGTAAGTACAAGTTGTCTGGATGTGTCACCACTTTGCCAAAATCTGAAAGAAGACCTAAACTGTCACCCTCAGATGAGAGGAAATTGGTTATGACCTGAACTGGAAACTGCTGGAGCACCAGCATCATTGTCCACAGTGAACTGTGTTTTATATCACTGTGGACTGAGAGTGTGCAAGCCTGAAATTTGCAGCTGCCCGCATGGACGAGGCAAATGGCTTCTGGAGAGAAGTTTTACAGTCAGACGAGACAAAGATTGAGCTATTTGGCCATAACGACAGGAGATGCTTGGAGGAGTAAAGGTGAGGCTTTCCAACTTGAGAACACTGCACCAACTGCCAAGCATGGTGGTGGTAGCATCATGCTCTGGGGCTGTTTTGCTGCCAGTGGTACTGGTACATTGCACAAAGTGGATGGAATAATGAAGAAAGATGCCTAACTCCAAACTTTCCGTAGAGTCTGGAAGATTAAGATTATTGTTCTGAGCCCACTTACCACTATATCATACTGTGGTCTGGTGATAGTGGGTAACACATAGACACAGTCAGCAGGGAAGTCTCCTCTCTGTTTGGTCCTATCATTGATGCCATGTGCCCAGCCAGAGTTCATCACGTGCTCTCCGTCGTGTTCATCCAGGATGATCAGATCGCCCTTGGCAAAACTCAGAAAGTTGGAATCTACCCCCGCTGTCAGAGAGATGACAGAGATTAACGGTTCTGCTCTTAGACTCATCCTTTTTTTAAAATCCATCTGTGAATCCTACCTGGGTTCAGGCAGTCCAGCAGTCCCACTACATATTTGGACCTCTTCCTTAGACCTTCAAGGAAGCTGACCACCAAGTCCCGGATGTCCTCTGCATTGTTGGAGGTGAACGTATATTCGTCTCCCTTGATGGTGGCCAGGGTGAAACTCTGTCCCTGCAGTTTACCCCCTCTGGAAAGTTAAATGTTGCTTTATCCATGTGCTCATGATAGTCATTCCAAAAACATAGAATCAGTTCTCACAAACAGAAGCTCTGCCTTTAATAGTATAAAAAGATTTTTTAAAAACTTTACATTTGATTGATTTGTATTAGCACAGAAGTGATCACATAACCCTTTTTTTTTTTAAATTAGACCTTCCCTGACTCCCGGCTACCTCCAAAAACCTGTGGATTGATTTTGATGTGAAGAACTTTGTGAAAAAGAGTTGTTGAGAAAAATCGAAGCATGGGATGTTTACTAGCATCACCAAAAGATTAATACAAAGCAGACGCAAATACAAACTAAACATACAAACTCTTGCTTACAAACTTGTATCTTTTTCTTAAAACAACGTAGCAAGCTGAAGTTAGCCAGCTAGGTTGACGATCAAACCCAGCCTTAAGCTGGCTTAGCCTTAAGCCTTATTTATTAAGGGGGGGGGCATTGGAGAATTGGGTTGGAATTCTTCCATCCATCCATCCATCCATCCATCCAGTTCAGGGTGGAAGGGGGGCATGGAGCCTATCCCAGCTGTCAGAGGGCGAGAGGCAGGGTACACCCTGTACAGGTTGCCAACCCGTTGCAGAGCTAACACAGAGAAACAGACAACTATTCACACCTATGGACAATTTAGAATCACCAATTAACCTAACCTCAGTAACTACATGTCTTTGGACTGTGGGAGGAAACCTGGACCAAACCCACGCAAACACGGGGAGAACAAACTCCACACAGAAAGGCCCGGGCCAAGGTGGATTCGAACCCAGACCTTCTAGCTGTGAGGCAACAGTGCTAACCACCACTGCTGTTATAGTATGGTATAGTTATAGTATGGTATAGTTATAGTATGGTATAGTTATAGTATAATATCCTATCCTAAGCCGGACCAGTATATTTTTTACAAGCCCTCTTTCAGCTGAAATAATAAAATTATAGAAAAATGTAATTTTCTTTTTTTGTAATGTTACCACCATGAAATGGCTTTTCAAAATCTTATTTTGGTGCTAAGTATTTAAAACTTTAATAATTTTTTCCTTCCAAATTAGCGTTAGTTAATTCAGGTAATGGTTAGATCTGAAACCAGATGACCTGACACTGCACACTTAATCACGAATTAAGCCAACCCTGATGCATACCATGCTTTATCCTCATTTCTACAGTTTACAAATTACACATCGTGTTCTGTTCAATAAGAGTTGAAAGCAACACTTAAGACCATGAACTCATCAGGAAAGTTTTTTCCAGAGATCAAAAAGCAACACAAGAGTCACACGGCTGTTTTCTTATTGATTTCATACAATCAGATTTCTTCAGCTTCAGACTTCCATCTTTATGAACTGCAACACAACGGCCAAGTGCTGTTAACAGAGGTGGATGCCATTAGTAATCACAGTTTATTAAGGTAAATATCAATCCAGAGAAACCAGCAGCAACTATTTCACCTGTGAACTTTGTACAGCTCCAACATACCTTGTGCTTTATTTTGTAAGAAGGTGCCATTTGGTACATTTGTGCTGCTTTTCTGTCGTACCTGCTGCTGGACACAGCTGTGATCTCTGGGAAAGAAAGCTCGAGAAGGACCTGCTCCTGTTCGTCCACAAAGTAAACCCCAGTCCAGTTCACCGCCACGATAACGTCATTCTTGGGCAGACTAGGCCCTGTGAGCAGACGCGGTCACATCCATGAAAAATGCCCACAAACACTGACAGGAGTAAGACATACAGTAATTACAGTATACACTGTTTTACCCACCAGAGAATTTGAAGGCCTCGTAGAAGCGGGAGAAGAGTAAAGGCCACTTTAAACGAGCAAAATCCACCACATCCTCCTTCACCTTCTGTGTGTTCACCCTCCTTTTCATTTGTAGTCCCTGCGCAGTGAGCTATGGTTAGTTTCTGCCTGACAACAGCAAAAAAATTATGAGTGGGTTTTCAACCCCAAGTACCTTTTTGTGGGCGCTGATGACGAGCTGAACCCACTTCTCTGCAGTCTTAGTGGAGGTGATTTCTCTGTCAGGGATGTAGGAGGGAATGAGGCTGAGCAGGCGATCCTGGAGGATCTCAGAGCCATAATCCACATAGTACTGCTGAGAGGCCAGTTCTGCCAAGTCCTCCTCCTTGAAGACAGACACCGGGTGATCAGGAGAAAGCAAGACCAACATCTGAAACCTGCTATCAACTGTTCTTCTGTGTAGACAAGATCATAAGAGGAGAGGACCAGACTGGCTGATCAATCAATATTAAGTATTCTGCAAAACTCTCGGGCCACCCTTCATTTCCTTATATTTTGTTATGAAAATGGGTAAAAATTGGAGGAATTTATTGAAACACCAACAAACATAACTGGAAGTACAGAAAAATAAGGCAAAAACTTAGTTAGTTAGTACAATTCTGACAAGTTTGAAAGTGAATATTTGGTGTGACCACCTTTTTTCTCCAACACAGTCTGAACTCTCCGAGGGAGCTGTCTTCTCAGTTATTTAAGTAGTCTTCAGGAATAATTCTCCAGGCTTCTTGAAGGACATTCAAAGCTCTTCTTTGGGTGCTTATATAGTGTTAGATCCCACAGGTACAGTTGTGACAGCTTCTCCGTTTAATCAGGGTCCTGGCTACACGTCAGCGGAGTATTACCCCAGCTGAATTCAATGCCACACTACTCAAGCTGTGGCGGGGTAACTCGCCTGGCTTCTAACCACCTTTAATCCTGACCTCTTCCCTGCTCCCTCTGCCCTCCGGAACTGCCAGTCAGGGAGGCTTCCCGCAGCTGGGCCGGAAGTGCAATCCCGTCTCGTTGTGGTTTGTGGTGGCTTACCCCTAATGGATCTGTGCACAGGTTATGTGCCAGTTTAAAATTTAAAGGCTAGGCAGAAAGCCCTAAGGACATAAATTAGTTTTAAGTGGATTCAGTAGACTAGTGTGACCAACAGAGCTAGATGTTAGAGCTAACTTGCCTAATATTTTACTATCAAGAGACTGATTGTACCAAAAACTGGGAGAAATAATTGTCAAAAGAGACCTTCTGACTTTTTAGGGTCAATTTTTATTTTGCAGGTTCAGCTTAAGCAAGTTGCAATAGCTCAGATCAACTTTAATCAAAATTAAATACTCAGAATCAATTCAATAAAATCAGAATTAATCTTAATCAAAATGAATTACTTATGAGCTGGGTTGATGAATGGGGGTTCTGGAAATATCCAATTTTATCCAATACTCCTTTTAAGGAAGGAAAGGCTTCGAGTGAGTCGCTCGGCCGAAGCGACCACACCCAATTCCAATCCGTTAAAAACTGCCTCCATGATGTGGTGGAAAAGGAGAAGTCCAAAAGGAAGATGTTTTTGTCCTTCTGTGAACTATCCCTTTTATAATCCTCACGCTGCAGTCCAGAAATCCTCTGACTCAGTACAAAGCCGAAAGAATAGAAAATCCAACAGCGAGGCCACGTCCAACTTCAACTGCCAGGCAGGGAGAATACTCGGTAGAACTGTTGAAAGCCGAATTAGTATCCACAGAGGGTTTGGCCCCGTCCTCTCTGCAGACCAGTCCTTGTCCGAGGGAGAAAACTCCTGAAATTCTCATCTGATGCTTCTGTACATCATCTTTTATAGTCTAGTCTAAGACACATCCTAGTTTTGATACATCATTCTGACAGAGTATCTCACCACTCCCCCTTATCCAATTGGGGTGTTAGACTTAACCATTACTTCATTTCTTATTAACATATGGGCCTTTTAGGTTCTTTGAGGTCCGGACTGATAATCCACCGTGCATATTAATAACTATGAGAATCAGAAATTTCAAATTTCAAAATCTGGATTCATTACTCCAACCATTTATAAACAAAGTTTTTTCGCTATAAATTTCTCAAAGTGATTGTCTGTCTCTCTACTTTGGCCCTGTGGTAAACTGATGACCTATCCAGGGTGTACCCCACCACTCACCCTGTGACAGCAGGGATAGGCTCCAGCCTCCCTGCTACCCTGGATTGGATAGAGAAAATTGGAAGGAAATAGATGACTGCATGAAAAAGCTGCAAAGCTAGTGGCTCAAGCTAATACACTTAAATAAGGTGCTGTCTCTGCTTATGTTAGGGCTGGTAGTGTCAGTGCATACGCTTCATCTGGTACAATATATTCTCAGACTCTCCAAAAATGTCACAGACCTTTCATATAACTAACGGTTTCAGTACTTTTCCTCTAATTTTTACTACATTTAAAAATGTTCACTGTGTTGGGTCCAAATTCAGTGCACAATCAGAACTGCTCTCACATGAGCCTTATTTGAAAATTATTTTCCAGATATTACTGCTATCAAAAGAAACACCAGAAGTGAAAAATGTAGCCAATGTGGAAATGCTAAAAATGGCCATTCCTCTAAGGGCCACTTGAGGCCATCTCCACAAGTGAGTCTGCATAGGCTCCAAGGTTCAAATGCCTTTATCAAACAGTTTATCACGGCTACTTTTCCCCTTAATAACAATTAAATTTTTTTTTTTTTTTTTTAGATAACTCATTCTGGAGTTGTTTAGGTTTAAGGTTGCTTTCCAACATGCCCCTAATCTTTCTGCTGCTTCTTGTTTTGGCTGCTCCCTTTAGGGGTCACCACAGCAGATCACCTGCCTGCATCTCACCCTGTTCCCTCTTCTATCACACCAACCCTGTGCATGTCCTCCTCCACCACATCCATGAACCCCTCTGAGGTCTTTCTCTTTGCCTCCTGTCTGGTAGCATCATATTCAAAATCCTTTGTCCAGTAGCTCTACTATTCCTTTTCTCTACATGTCTAAACCATCTCAGCCACACACAGCTCAGCTACTCACCCTCTCACAGCGGTACTCTCCGAATTTCACCCCGCGGACGATCTGCTGATAAATGAGGTTCGTGGCAACATAGTCCTCGGCAGGGTTGTGCCAGGGGTTGAAGATCTCTTTCCTGAAGAACAGTCTCCAGGGAGCATTCCTCTCCTGGGCGCCCTGCTCCTTTGCGTACTGCTCACACTGCGAGATGGCGTCCATGACGTGGTCGCTACCGCTGCCCAGTGATGACACCTTATGAGAACATATATACAGTTATCTACAAAGTCCATTATATCTGACCAAACTGACCTAATGTTTTTAGTCTAAACATAATGTTTGAATTCTGTTCAATCTGAGTTAGTTCCCAGTTTGATCATGCCACTTTAGGTTTTCTTGGGCAAAGATTTAGGAAATACACACATGCGTCATGCAGACATCCTAGACACGCACCAAAGCCTGTTTGTGACAGCTCGTCTTAGTTTTAGTTAACTATTCTAACCTTGGTGTCAGCAGAACCTGTGCAGGTTTCACCTTGTCAAACAGAGCGATGTACAGCGAGAAGCCGAAGCGATCTTTCAGGTTGATTTTATCCGCCAGCGCGTTGCACAGCTCGCTGGCCGTGGTGGCCGAGTCTGCCAGCAGTGTCTTTGTGGTGCCGTCCATGAACGTTACGGGCAGCATGATGGGCTTCTTAGACTTTGTGGCCTGGAGGCAAAAACAATCAGACTCAAGTTGAGACACTTAACAGTTAAAATGTTCTACAGCAGCCCAGCGTTGGGCTGTTTGAAGTCTCACTTCAAAATATAAATATTACACCCGCTAACATTCAACCACCACATTTTAATATTTGAAAAAAACAAACAAACCCAGAACTGATCGCTTCTTTTTAGAGCACATGGACTGATGTTTTAATAATAAACAATATTGGATTTGATCAAACTGGTTACATTTTTGCTGGATTTATAAATTTAAGCATTTACAGTAAGACATCAGGGTTCCTGCATTTCTTCATGTTAAATTGAAAAATTAAGACGTTTTAAATACCAGAAAATTAAAAAAATAAAAATAAATTAAAGTCAACCTTATCTTTAGAAACTTTAGAAACTGGTTTTACTCGAAGTAAGCAGACACAGCGAGATTTTCAGCACCTGCAGTTCCAACCAAGAAGGCGGCTGCATCCGAGTGCGGTTGACGAACGTCCTCCTCAACCTCTCCTCACAGTACGGAGCATAACCCGGAGGCCCGTTTTTCAAAAATGTCCGTAGATACTGATTAAAAAAAAAAAAAAAGCAGAGAGAAGAGAAAACAGTGAGAAAATCCTCATTATATTATCAACATGAAAGCCATTAGGGGCTTACAGCACTAGGGAGATCCCTTTGGAGTTAAAGGCCACAAGAAAACTAACCACCTGCACGCTCATTTTGTCCTGGCCACATGAAGGAAGTCAAACACCATCACACTGGTCATAAATGCAAACTGACGACTTGTTTTTCTTTTAAAATGTCAGAAGAGTAAAAAATGTTTGTTAAAAGTTTCAATTTTTCTCCATTAAAAATTAATTCGTGCAATGAGTTCAAACCCGGTGCAGATTAAATATTTGAGATTCTCCCTTTGATTACTTTGTTTTAAGCTTTTGGTTCTTCTGTGTCTGAAAACCTAAATGGATTTGGATTCTTTTATTGTTGGGACTTCAGACTGGCTGATGGCGATGGGGGAGACAGGCGGGGCTCTGTGCTGCTGTTTACTGACTGAATATGAATGCTGAGTTATTGATCTGTCCCCTGGACTGAAGTCAGTAAACAAAGGATTTGTAGTCTGTATGACTTTGTCTTTAATGTTTTTCTGTGTTTGTTTATGGGACTGATCAGCATTAGCAAACAGAAACAAAACATCACTAGGCGGCTGATTAACTGATTCTGCTGTTTGGTTGCACTGATATTGATTTTATTACTATTAACACACTGTTTGTAACAAACATATCTGACCTGTCTTTATTACAGTTTGCCATTATTTTATTTTGTTTTATTTGTAATTAATTGTTTTATTTGCCTCACAGCAGCATAAAATCATTTCAGCCTCTATTTATGCCTCACTTTTGGGAACAAAGTTTATGATTGTTATAATTACATCAAGAGGTACTGCAGAGCCTGGACCAGATGAAGTGCGTACTATAAAACACTCCAATCATGCAGTGATGAGCACATTTCAGTACTGAGATGGTAGGAGTGAAAACCATGACAGGAAGTGGAAAAACTGGGTGCAAAAATGGTATCACTGCAGTTGTGATCACGTTTCTAAAAGGAAATGTCTAACAGTGTGCATGTGTGAGAACCTTTTTATACACGTTTGAGCTGCAGTTTTCCATCAGAAGTGAGTTTCTTACTTTGACAAACTTCTCGGAGGGGGCGAAGCAGCCCACGCAGAGAGACAGCAGGATCCATCCGCGGGCGTGGCTGCTTTTGGATGGATTCTGAGTGAGCTGTTTGCAGATCTGACAATAGATCTCGTCTCTGAGACAGAGGACAACATTCAACAAACAGATTAGAGGCCTTCTACAATATATGAGACCGTCACAATTAGCTGAACCAGACCTCAATCAAATTAACCACCCATTAAAAAATGTTCCTAAGAGGATCAGACAGCCTATATCTAATATCTAAAGACTGTTTTCCTGCAGCGAGGGATCTATAAAAAGTCATAATTCCATACTGAAACTACTCAAGTAAAAAATCTGATCTGCTAAGGGAAAGTCAGCAGCATGTAAGTGGTTTGTATTTACCACTTACAGAGAAAAATAAAGTTGAATAGAAGTGGGGATGGTTTAAGGCCTAAGTTTAGTGGAAAAGTGAGCGCTAACCTCACTTTTCCACTTTTGCCAAATATTTGGCCCGGGGGCTAAAACCAGCCCACCAAAGGGTCCAATCCCGCCAACAAAATCCTTTAAAAAGTGTGAAAATTGCAGATAAGCCATTAATAACTTCCATTTTAACCATAAACTGCACTGCCGTTGCTACAGGTGTGGATACCAGCAATACCGGTGAATACCTGTTCTTAACTGGATGAGTCATTGAATGTGAATATTTTCAGAATGTCGATCTTTACAGTTCACAGAATAAATCTGGAGGCGATTTTTTTTTCTATGATCACTCGTGATGCATCCTCAGCTCATAGCTGTATTTCTAAATTGCTGCAGCCTGACGACCCCCAGATGCTCGGGCAGGACTCGTCTGGCTGTTTCTCAGAGTGACCAGGTGTTTTGCTGAATCTGGTACCTGCAGGACCATTTCTCTGATATTAAAGACTCCTTTTGCAAATTCATTGTTTAATTCATTTAACTTGGCTCTCAAGGTTATTTTTTCTTTTCTAAATGATCGTTCCATTTGTCTTTTAACTTAATATCATTATTTATCGATTGCTGGGTTGCGAGATGTTTTCCGGGGCCTGATTTTAAATAGTTTTATCAGAAACTGTCAATGTAAAGAACTTTGCTTGCTTTAAAAATCCTTCTAATAAATTCACGACTGATGCCTTTTCTGTCATCCTCATTAACCTGTTCTCGCTCTCCCTGGTTCATCTCTCGTGTCTGCTTACCTGCATGCACATAAAGCCAGAGGAGGTGGAGTGCTGCCTCCCTCTCTTGCCGTTGCTTTAGTAATTTTTTTTGCAGTTTTGTTTAACATTCATTCAGAGTAGTTGGGAGTTACTCAAAGTTTTGTTTTCTTTCTTAGTTCTATTAGTTTAGGTTGCTAATATTAGTTTAGGGGAGAAGCCTGAATCCACTTCAGCAGCTTTAAAGCTGACTACCGAATGTTTGTTGTGACTGCACAAGCCAGAATGAATCTGAACTAGCTTCAAATCAGTAATATATACTTATAATAAACAGGGTATGGAAATAAGCCTTTCCCCAAGCTAAGACAGATTATTCATGTCTGACCACAACAAGCCAGCCATTTAGTACAGACATGATCATTTTCTCTCTCTGGACATTTTTAAAAAGGAACATCTGTCAGCTAATGGTGAGGATCAAAGATTGCTCCAACCAACAATCTCCAAAACCAACTATTCAAGCTCCACACTCACAGGAATAACGCTCTCCATACTCAAACTTAGCAGATGAAGTCATCTGATTTCAACAAACCTATTCTTTTTCCCTCAGTACCATCTTCAAGAAAAAAATCTACATTCAGACTAAATACTGCAGTGAGGAGTTAAAGTTATTTATCATCCGCGGAGAACAAGAAAACATCAGCGTGCGATCTGCTTGGCCTAAAACACTCAAACAGCATCCTCACGTCGCCACGAGCAAGGCTTCAGGCTTTATCTCCATCTCTCACTGCTGCTTCTAGGCAGCCTCCATTTAGTGCTGAAAGTGAACTTGCTTGTAGGTCACCTGAGGGTGGGCCGCAAGATCCCGTTGCCGATGATGAAGTGAAGTTTCTCCAGGTTGGAGGTGGGTCGATCCTCGAGCATGCTGTTCCCTTGGAGACCGTAGTCCCCCTCTGTGAGCCGCCTGGTGACCTGCCGGCAACATTACAGAGAAAAAAAATTTAAGGTTTTGAAGGTAAATTTTCAGAATTGGGGGGAAACTTCTGGGGTTTTCTGGCTTTGGGCTGTTAGCTATAGTGGGGGAAAAACTTTGAAACAAGATATCTGTAGATATTTAGAAAAAAACAATTATCCTATCAGTCAAATTGGTCTATAACTTTATCATATTTTTTTTGACAAATTAACCACTTATCCAATTCAGGGTGGCAGATGGACTGAAGCCTATCCCAGCTGTCAATAGGCAAGAGGTGGGGTACACCCTGAACAGGTCGCTGCTCCATCACAGGGCTCACAGAGAGAGATGAACACTTGCGCTTACGTTCACATCCACAGTCACTTTAGAATCACCAGTTAACCAAACATGCAGGTCTTTCAATTTCTATGTTAGGAAGGCAGACATTACCTACGCAGGCACAGGGAGAACACACAAACTCCATGGCCTCAATCATGGCGGTGACTGTGCTAAACACTGCGCTGCTGCGCCACCGTGGCAAATCAATTTCAAGCCCAAGTACAATTACAAGAGAAATTGTAACTGTGACCGTCACCCTGCAGGTACTGCAGAGGAAGCGTGGTTTGTTCTCAGCCAGCAACCCTGGCAACAACTGAGGCCAGTGTGCCAGTGCTCCACAAAAACCTTGGAGCTCAGCTGCTGCGAGGCTCTCCTCCACTTCTTCATTTATGCACTCACAGTACTGACTCCACCCGCCATTGTTAGTTTCAGTTTTGTCCTGTTTCTTTTGTTCAAATTGACACTCTTATTATACAGTTTTGGGTTCTACACAGTTACAGTGACACCCCTCGTGTCTGATTAAAGCCGGAGGACTTAAAGGTTCTTTGGAAATTTGGAATAATTTGGGAAGGGAATATTTGCAAGAAGTCGCTAAAAGAGAAAAGGAAGGAAAACATTTGGTCTTGAGTGAATACAAAACAAAAGGGGATATTCCACAGAGTTTCTGCAGGTTTCATGCTTCATGCTGTTACTGCTACTCTAAACTCTACTGAAGACCATGTGGAAAAAGTAAATGAATTATTTGCTAATGTCAGTGGTGACCTAAACATAGTGGCTCCAGTTAAAAGCTAAAATGAAGGAGTGATTTGGATCTCACCTCCTCGGTGATCTTGGATTTCCTCTTCAGGGTGAGGGACACAAGTTTATGCCTCACACTGTTCCTCTTCTGGCTGTCAATGGAGCTGTTCTGTAGGCACAAAGATGGGTTCACACGCTGAAGGCTCTGATCTGACCAATGAGTAATGACTGGTCCAATGACCGGCATCATCTCACCTCTCCCTCCACTTGCAGCTCCTGCAGCTCTCGTTTGTAAGTCCTCTTACCGAGTGTTTCATAGATCTTGGTCATGACCGGGATCTTCTCGCTGCCGTCATTGATGACCATCGGGCATTTGGGCTCCGGGAGATCCCCCATGAACCTCAGCACGGTGATCCACACAGCTAACGCTGCCTGCAGGACAGGACAGCGGTAAAGCAAATAAGAAACGCTTTTTGTCCCCCGATTTTACATTTTCCACTTTAGAATGCTTTGAAAATTACTCTCTGCTCCTGTTTTCTCTCTTCTCTGTCCCCTGACCATCCAGTCAGTCTCTACAGATGGCTGCCCCTCCCTGAGCCGGGTCCTGCCTGAGTTCTTCCTCCCCAGCATCGTGAGGTGCTTGCTGATAGGGAATTATATAATCTCTGATCTCTCTCCAATACTGTAGGGTATTTACAATACAATGCAAAGCACTCTGACATAACTGCTGCAATTGTGAATTCAACTGAAATGTATAACTGTGTGTGTGTCACACTCAAATTTGGTCGACTCTTCCAGCAACAATGAAGCAAAGGGGACCAAGTCTAGCAGCATTATTTAATCAAACTAAAGTTCTATGAAATTATTGTAGAGCCCAGATCAGTTGAAGATCACACCTCAGAGGCTCAGAGGATTTTAGCTGATCCTTCACACGTGTTGAACTCTGAACTTAAACTGACAAATTAACAGAGAAATGTTTTTTGCACTGGGATACTGAGGACTAAATATAAAATTATAACAATAATGTTATTTCTTACTTGTATTTAGATACAAATCAGTAGATTTTTGTATCAAAGCTAGATACAGTTTACATTTTCTCTGCGGTGTAGCTACTCGGTCAGTAAGATATATAAAATATACGTACATGGGCAGCAACAAGTAGCACGCTCCCTTCTTATTTCGGGGTAATAAAAAAGGCCAAAGAGACTAACTGAACTACAGGGGGATAGATGAATCTACCTCAGCAAAAACAAGGGTGGTCACCACCCACTGACGCAGACTGGAACAAATACAGTTTAACTTGGGCTTTTCTCCCAAATCATATTCATTATCGGCTCAGCAGCTGGTATGTGTGTAAATCTGCTGAGCCCATTAATGCATAATGGGAGTAGCTTGAGTGGACAGTCGGGGGTTGAAAAGGGCGTTGGGACTGAAATCAAAGGTCAAGACAGCCTCACCAGCTGGTCTCCTTCGTCCTCGTGGAAAAGCAGAGGTTGTTTCAGTGGCCGTCTGATGTAGGTGTGGGTGGAGACACCTTGGAAGTAGGTGGCCGCAAACTTGGAGAATTTGTACTCGGACAAGTCCTCGTCTTCCTCGTCGGGTAACGGCAGAGCCTCGTTCAGCACCTCCTCTTCAGCTTCCTCACCACGAGGTGTGTTTTCTAAGTCCTGAAGAAACACATTGTTATGTGAGAAAACTTTCTGGGAAACAAAAATAGAGCTGAAAGGAGAGTGAATTATTAAAATGTACCAGGAGGCCAGAACACTGAACATTGTTCCTGGTGAAGATGATCCTGCTCTTTGCCTGGTGGATGGGTGGATGAATGAGGAATTATGTTATTCTTATTATTTATGTAGAAACATGTCAGGAATGTGTCTTTTAGCTTGTTGTGATCCTTCTCTACTTATGTAGCCAATAAATAAATCAATAAACTAAAGCCTCTGTTGTTTCTTCAGTCCACAGGAAATACTGACAGTCATCATGTGCTGGTTCAGGAGTCAGTTACTGCAATTCTAACATGATTTTCTGCTCTAACATGACAGGATACAATATGCTGTCTGAAGACAATCAAACTGCACAATACAAAAACACTTAATGTCTCTTTTTTAAATTTTTCTAAAGATGTTTCAATGTTTTGTAAATTTTTTACACTCTTAAGCTGCTCCACAATCCTCACTCTGCATCTTGTTACTTCCTAGAGTGTCAAATACTGCCGGGTTATAGCATTAGGGAGGCTGGTCTCTGTTAAAGACCCCTCCCTTGGCATCACATTTAAACAAACTAGATGCCGTTTTTCAATGTACACAGTTAATGCAAGCTGCACTCTGTTCCTAATCTTAACTACCTCCTTTCAGCTGCGCCCTTCAGGAGTCACCACAGTGGATCACCTGCCTCCACCTCACCCTATTCTCTAAAATCCTGCTCTGTCACACCAACCCTCTGCATGTCCTCCTTCACTACATCCATGAATCTTCTCTGTGGTCTTCTTTCCCCTCCTGTCCCCGATATTCAACATCCAAACCATCTCAGCCTTGCCTCTGATTTTGTCTCCAAACTGCTCAACCTGAGCTGTCCCCCTGATGGAGTCATTTAAATCTCATCCTGGTCACTTCCACTGAAAAGCTTGGCATCTTCAGCTCAGCCCCCTGTCTTTTTGTCAGAGCTACATCTCCAAACCACACATCATAGCAGGTCTCACTACCATATTGTAAACCTTCCCTTTCACTCTTGCTGATATCCTTCAGTCAAAAAAAAAAAAAAATACTGATCTCCACCCACTCCACGCTACCTGCACGCTCTCTTCTTCACCTCTCTTAGCCCAACCAGCCTAACCAGTGTGGCTAAAAGCAAAAATAAAACTCATGGAAGATCTCGAGGAGACATCAGGGATACCCTCAGTGTAGATTTCAGCGGCACAGCGAGCATGTGAACCTCCGCATGTGCGAGTCTGGAGATGCCGTGGAGAGCGATCTGCTGCCTGCAACATCCTTCAGCATGACCAGTTTGGCAGTGGGTCAGTTATGGTGTGGGGTGGCATTTCTCTGAAGAGCCCCTTGTGAGACCATATGCTGGTGCAGTTGCCCCTGGGTTCCTCCTAATGCAGGACAATGCTAGACCTCATGTGGCTGGAGTGTGTCAGCAATTCCTGCAAGATGAAGGCATTGAAGCTATGGACTGGCCCGCCCGTTCCCCAGACCTGAATCCGATTGAGCACATCTGGGACATCATGTCTCGCTCCATCCACCAACGTCACGTTGCATCACAGACTGTCCAGGAGTTGGCAGATGCTTTAGTCCAGGTCTGGGAGGAGATCCCTCAGGAGACCATCCGCCACCTCATCAGGAGCATGTCCAGGCGTTGTAGGGAGGTCATACAGGCACGTGGAGGCCACACACAATACTGAGCCTCATTTTGACTTGTTTTAAGGACATTACATCAAAGTTGGATCAGCCTGTAGTGTGTTTTTCCACTTTAATTTTGTGTGACTCCAAATCCAGGCCTCCATTGGTTAATAAATTTGATTTCCATTGATGATTTTTGAGTGATTTTGTTGTCAGCACATTCAACTTTGTACAGAACAAAATATTCAATGAGGATATTTCCTTCATTCAGATCTAGGATGTGTTATTTGAGTGTTCCCTTTATCTTTTTGAGCAGTGTATATATCTCCCCAGAACTCTGTGTGACCCCCTCAAGAAACCCACACCCTTGATTAATACTAGCTAATGGGTAAATTAATCACTGACATCTTTTCTAGAAAATTCACAACTACATACTTCAAAACCAGCTGGTGCTTGTCCATCCTGGTTGGGTAGTGGCCCGGCGTTCCCCAGGAAACCAAACATACGGTCGACCATGTCTGAGTGGTCGACTGGCTGCTCCTTCTCCCGCTCCATCTGCTCTAGCAGTTCCTTCTTCCTCCTCGCCTCCTCCTTTTCCTCCCGCTCCCTCTCCTCTTGCTGCTGGGCGAGCTGGATGAGCCTCTCCTGATGTTTCCTCTCGGCCTCCGCCTTGGCCCGCCGAACCGTCATCTGGTTTCGCAGCTGCTCCTCCTCAGCCAGGCGCTGGCGCTCGGCCTCCAGCCGATGCTGCAGCTGCAAAAGGAGGAGAGAGAGGGAACAGAGGGACAAGAGTTCACAGAGGAAGATGGAGTGTCACCCCCCATTATCTTATTATTGTTCTTGTTCTTTATTATGTATTAATCTGTTCAAAACTAGAGTAGAAGAGATCGAGGTATTGATAAGAACACATTATTCTAAGAAATGTGACCAGACAACAGTGGACAAAGAGTATGAGTAAACTTTAAAGCTGAACTATGAAGTATGAGCTTTTCAAAGAAGAATAAACTTCTACACACTAACATGACAACCAATAAAAAGCAGTGTAGAGGTCAACATCATGACGCATGTAACATGACGACATGTAGCAGCAGTCGCTGCTGGTCCGTTCAGCTCTGTCACCCGCTCCGGCGTCATGCTCCCGGAGAGCTCGTTCTCTTCACTCGAACTGCAGATGTGCTCGGGAAAATTATTCAACAGTTCAACCCTGAACGCTCAATTTAATAAGAAAATGAGATTAAGCAAACATTTGCAATATGCAATATTTTATTTAGCGGGCTTTTGAGACAGGAAAAAGAGGAAACAACAGTTTTTACTTGAAAACGCTTAAAAGATTACAAACATTCCCAGATTTCACAAAAACTGTTTTCATGCATGAATTTTGGGCAGTTTCCTGAGAGTTAGGTCAGGATATTCTCCACAGTTGTAGCAGAAAGCAGGAAATAGTCTGTACTATGTCTGGACAAAGGACCTGCCTGCATAAAGCGTGCAGCAGAGAGCACCGGCAGTTTAAAGACCGGCTAATGTCTGACCTGACTGTACGGGACATTTGCATTCTCACGTGTGCATTCATCAGATCATGTCTATCACAGCTCACTGCTGCAGTGCATGCATGAAAACAGCTTTACACTCAGTCTTGTTCAAACATAACGTGTTAAGAAAACAATTAAAATCTATTCAAGTACTGTAAAGGCAATGATTATTTGTTGGCCTATTTGACAGAAATTAAAGTATTTTCATCTCATGTCTGCAGATTCTTGGTCGTCCAGGTCATGTAGTATTTAAGCTCTTGATCTGAAGGCAACTTAACTTGCTTTCAGGTTCTTCAGCTCTAAAAGCTGGTGAGGAGTAGCAGGAATGCCTTCATTCACACCTTGGCTCATGTGACCCTAACAAATCACATGATGTGAAGTTGGGAAGGTGACAGCTCCACTAGGAGTTAAATACCTGGGACGCTCCATCGGCTTTTAGAGCTGAAGAAGCCTTTTGGATTAGAGGTGAAACGTCTTTGTGAACCCAGCCGTCTGCAACTCAAGTGCTCAATGTTTCTATCTCATGTCTGACCCATTTGATGAACCAAAATGCCTAACTCCAATTCCAAAAAAGTTGGGACTCTGTGTAAAATGTAAATAAAAACAGAATGCAATGATTTGCAAATCTCAGAAACCCATATTTATTCACAAAATAACACAGAGAACATCAAAAGTCTAAACTGGAGATATTTCACTGTTTTATGAAAAATATCAGCTCATTTTGACGGCAGAAACACATCTCAGAAAAGTTTGAACGGGTGGAAACAAAAGGCTGGAAATGTAAACAGTACGAAAAAGAAACAGTTGGAGGAACATTTTACAATAAATCAGGTTAATTGGCAACAGCTCAGTAACATGAGTGGGTATAAAAAGAGCATCTTGGAGAGGCAGAGTTTCTCAGGAATAAAGATGGGCAGAGATTCGCCAATCTGCAAAAGACTATCTACAAACTGATTTCAAAATGATGTTCCTCAATATAAAATCGCAAAGACTGAATATCTCATCATCTACAGTTCATAACATCAAAAGACCGAGAGAATCTGGAGAAATCTCTGTGCGCGAGGGACGAGGCTGAAAATCAATACTATGGCTCGTGATCTTCAGGCCCTCAGGCAGCACTGTATTAAACATTAGACATGATTCTGTCATGGAAATCACTGCATGAGCTCAGGAATACGTCCAGAAATCACTAACCGTGAACGCACCAATGTTTTTTCAAACTAGGGTTAAACCCGAGTAAATTAGACCCTAATCAAGAAAACTGGTTTAAAAACAAACACATTACAAATGTCATTAAAACAATGGGGATTCTGCTTTGGCTCCAAAAAAAAAAAAAAAAAAAATGCAGTAAAAACACTTGTGAGAAAAAGGAAATTAAAAAATGACTTACAATGGTGGAGTGCTCCCTTTTACACCAACTTTGTTCATATACTCTGACATTAATGAATATTCAAAAGTAAGATTTAATTAAGGATTTTGCTCCTTGTAGCATATAAAATGATTGGTGATTAAGAGGCCACATTCATTTTAATCAAAGGGTTTTTGTAATGGCACACTGACACTATCAACACCATGATTCTTTAATGGCTGTTGCCCTAAATAAGATATTCAGATAGCTTAGCATAAAGACTGGAAGCAGGTGGAAATAGCCCAATTCTTTCTGAATGTTAACAAAATCAAAAAGTGTTCTTTGTACAATTTGTTAGTGACTTAGTGAGTTTCATGGTTCTGCTTGAGATTCATTTTGATAATGTTAACACAATAAAACCCTGACCTAGCCACAGCGTTGACAACCACTGCTTACTGAAGCACCCTTTGAAATAACAAGGTATGCCCACCCTAAAGCATACCCAGGTTTATCCTCAGTCTTACTCTTAATGTGTTACAAAATGAACATCACACTGTATTAAATAAGGCTTAAAACTAGTGGCTGAGACCATAAACTTCTATAATAATGCTTCTTTTTGCAAACACAGGAGTCGCCCCCTGCTGGGCATTAGGAACCGAAAATGCCGGTTTAAGGCACCTCTGCATTGGCTTCACTTTTCAGACTTGGAAGCAATGCTAATCTTTTATAGTAAGTCTGTAACATTTAGACAGAGGCTAGAGGCTAACCCTGTTTCCAGTCTTTATGCTAAGCTAAGCTAATTGGCAGGCGGACATGGCAATGGTATTAGCTAACCTGTGGTGTTTATTTGCATGTAATAATGATCAAATATAGTAAGACACACAATTTCTCTCCCCTCTGTCATTTTTTCCCCAGTCTGCCTCAGCACCAGTAGTCTTTTCTTTCTGGCCCGTGTACAACATGATTTAGGTAGCAGTAGTAAATGTAGTAACTATTTACCTCTGCCCTGAGCCTCTGGCAGAGGCGTCTGGCTATCATGCCCCTGGTGTAGGCCTGGATGGTCAACACGGCACGAAGACGCCGCCAAAATGCCTGCCGGATGAGGAAGCCGCGGCACCGGGCCTGGATGAGAGTCACGCGAAGGCGAGTCATTCGATAGCTTCGGTAGTACTTCCTCGACCTGTAGATGGCCTGGAGGCGCAAGAAGCCACACTGCATCTGGAGGAGAGGAACATGTTTTACAGGTCAGAGGTTAATACTATGCATTCAATCTTTTTTTTTTTGCTGTTATGAGTATGATTATTATGAGGTTATTATTGACCTGTTACTACACTGAAGCTCTCGCTTTGGTAAAGTCTTGAAGGAGGAATGTTTTCATGCATGTTTACCATTCGCTAGAAGCAAGACTTCAAAAATTACCAGGCTCAATTTTATGCAGTTTGGCAGAGAAATAAAGCAAAAGCCATCATTGCACTCTTTCTAGTTTTAATCTAGGAATTTAATTTAGGAAGGCTTTGCAAATTTGCAAATAAACAATGGCGAGAATGGATAAAAAAACAAGTACTGATGCTTTCAAAACAATTTAGTACAGAAAAAAACTACACAACATGTTGTCGATGTAAAGGACTCACAATTTGATAATTCTTTCTGCATTGGTATCCCCTCCAGACCTTCTGAATAACAGTCACAGCATTCCTCAATCTGAGGAAGTTTGTCCTTGGAAGAGTGACAGAAGGAAACATAAATTAGATTTCAAACCAGAAATCCTGGATTTTTCCTTTGGAGCTAAACATGATGGATATCCCTCCACCAGGCCATTTTAGAATATCTTTTCATAGCTCCTTTGCTTCACTCTGTTGTAAACCAAAGACATGTAGGCATTCCTGACCTAACTTTAGACTTTTTCTCAAAGAAGAGAGCATTTTTTTCAAAGAGGTACAAACAATTTTGGACTTTAGGAATAAATCTAAAAGTTGCTTACCTCTCTTTACGTCCACGCACGGCCTTCTGGATAAGGATGACCTTGTCGGTGATGGCCTTGTCCCTCTCAATCTCCAGCTGCATGTCGTGGTGATCCTGAAAGGGGACAAAGTGACAAATAAAGAAAAGTTCTGATAACTTACTAAACTATAATAGACAACACTAAGGCACAGTATGACATAAAACATTAAAATATCATGTAAGGGTGTTCTTCAAGAGTGTTTTTGTCAGAGCTAAGTTTTAATATCTTAAATAAAACACTTGAAATTAGGCTTATAAGGGCATTTTTTTTTTTGGCTTGGGGACCCATACTGGGGCAATTTGGCCCATTTTTAACCTTTATATCTTCAATAGGAATGAATGAGGTTGGGACTGAGAACAACACTAAGGGTAAGGAAGCGAGAATGTCTAGAGGGAACAAAAAACTATTAAATTAAATAAAGTTCTTTGTTTTCCTTTTCAGTGCTGATTTTTTTTTTTTGTTCTGCTTTAGTTAGAAAGGAAAAGTAGAGCCAGGAAATATGGAAAAAGAGACTCATTGCAGCATCTCCACCTATCTGGTTTTACACTCTAACCCAGGGATCCTCAAATCCAGGCCTTGAGAGCTGGTCTCCTGCAGGTTTTAGATGTATCTCTGATCCAACACACCTGAATCAAATGGCTGAATTACCTCCTCAGTATGCAGTCAAGTTCTCCAGAGTCCTGCTAATGACTTCTATATTTGACTCAGGTGTGCTGAAGCACAGATGCATCTAAAAGTTGCAGGACACCAGCCCTCGAGGCCTGGATTTGAAGATCCCTGCCCTTACCCAATACCATTGGAGGTCTTACCCTCAAAAGGTCAGGGTGGGGCTCAAAGCACCGAATACCATTGAATGATTGTCAAAAATGTTTTTACATTTTGTTAAACAACTGCTACATTAAAAGAAATCCCCAAGCTCAAACAACTTTAATGAGCTCCAGAAGAAATCCTGTGTTAAATGGACTAATGACCTTTTTCAGCATTTATGCAGCGAAAGACTGGGTGACCTGCAGTAAGGTCTAATTTAAAAATTCACTAAGGCTATCAGTGTTTTGTTTTGCAGTGCATAAAAATGACAGGAAAAAAGTCATTTCCTGATATGTCACCTGGCTAATTGCCCAATATTTACAGGTGTTTGGATCAGGACTGAGAAAGCCAACCTTTAGGAAAATCTTGGTCTTTCCAATCTGCCAGTCATCATGTTTCCCTAGCCGGGCCTGGACTATCTGCTGGCAGGTCCCTCGTAAGTCCTCCTGGAAAGAGAGAGAACAAAAAATGAGGACTGACATGACTTTGTACTTTGCTTTAGAGTTTATCATTAATGATGTTAAAAAAGGTAATGCAGATTTCGTTCTCCATTAAGGAAATGCTGAATTACAGTTAGTTTGACTCTTCCCTCACGAGGTAGAGCAGATCATCTACTAATCGGAAGGCTGGTGGTTCGATCCCTGGCAGTTCCAGTCTGCATGCCAAAGGATCTTTGAGCAAGACAATGAAACCCAAGTTGCTCTCTGATGTGTTCATTGGAGTGTGAATGTGCGTGAATGTTAGATAGAAAACATTTAGGTGTAGGAAAAAAGTGCTTGTATGGATGAGTGAAAGAGGCATGTTGTATAGAGTGCTTTGAGTGCTCAACTAGAGTAGAAAAGCTCTATATAAGAACCAGTCCATTTACCATTTCCCCCTTGGACACCTACTAGAGGTAACCCTTGTTTCTTTTTGAAGATTTTGAAGATTTCAGGCCTGCTTTCAGAATAAGATGACTGAGTGTGCATTAAAAGTTGCCTGTTCGGCTTACTAGGACTACCCCTGGAAAAACCTGGAACCTAATCCAGTGCTTCTCAAACCACAGCTTGATATATTTAGATGTCAAAACACATCATTACAGGGGAGGTAGTTAAAAATCCTCTTTATGGAGGAGAGGTGGTCCTGGTTATGTAGCACTAAATCAGACATTTATGTTGTGTGTGTGTGTGTGTGTGTGTGTTAGCGGGTTGGTGGTGTGTGCTGTTTGTTGTCTCATCCAGGGGTTGGCAGGCTGGTGTCTTTTCCCGGACTGGGCGGAGCAGGAGGTGGTGGCATGCAGATCCTGCACACCTGCAGCGAGTTCCAGCTATCAGCCCAGTATTTAGGACTGCACCAGTGCCTCCTACCTTCGCCAGAGTGTCTGTGTCCATCCACGGTAATTCAGGAGTGTCTGTCAGGTTGTCCTCTTTCGGGTGAATCTCTCATGTTAAGTTTTTTGTGCTTGCTCGTGGCAGAATTACGGACGCTTGTCTTCATCGCTGTTGGGATTACCTGCTCTCACCACCTGCCTGCCCTCCCAGAGACCTCAACACACTGCCCCGCTTGCTACCCCTCCCTTGAACCGCTGCACCACGCTCTCCCCACGTAAGCTCTCCCTCTTATAGTCGCCTCTCCCTCTGTGTTGCGCTCTGGCCTTAAAACTCTTCCTCTCTCTTCCCAGACTGGCCCCCCAACCCATAGCACTCCTACCTATTGCCTACAGCTGATCCTAGCAGTAGAGGCTTTCTGAGGGCTGTGTCATCTACTGGTTATGTTTGTCTCCTGCTTAAAAAGAATAAATCCTTTTATTGTGCATCTGTACTGTGTCTGCGTTTGGGTCCACCTTAGCTCCACACTAAGCCATAACAATTTAACATTTATCAAATGACTAGATCATATTCAAAACTTCCAAATTATTTTTTTTCCTTAAACCAGCTATCCATCCATTCTGTTCCACTTCTCCTTTCCAGGGTTGCGGGGGAGCTGGAGCCTATCCCAGAGGGCGAGAGGCAGGGTACACCCTGTACAGGTCACCAGCCTGTTGCAGGGCCAACACAGAGAGACAGACAGCCACTCACAGTCACAGCTATAGGCAACTTAGAACCATCAATTAACCTAACCCCACTAGCTGCATGTCTTTAGATTGTGGGAGGAAACCAGAGTACCCGGAGAAAACTCACGCAGACACGGGGAGAACATGCAAACTCCACACAGAAAGGCCCGGGCCACGGTGGATTCAAACCCAGGACCTTCTCCCACTTAAACCAAAAGAATATGTATCATCGAAAGAGGTTCAAATATTTGCCACACCATAATCACATTTTTAAACAACTGTATACCGCTGTAAATAAATAATTATTTTAGACAAGACTGGGAATCTCAAGCAGCCTCTACACTGTGTTTCATATTCTATATTAATGTGGCTGTATGGCATAGAAATATGTTATTCTACAATTTAGGTGAAATCTGAAAGGGTCTATCAGGACTAAACAGTGAAACAGATGACAGTGATTTTCATGCTGACCTGTATGTGAGCAGGTTTGATGCCAGGCATCAGGACTCGGTAACGATCCACAAATTCAGCAAAGGTGTATCTGATGGGATAACCTGCCCGCCTAATCCGGATGGTCTCCATCATGCCCGAGTAGCGCAGCTGACGAACACACAGCTCTCTATCAAACAACTGAGAAAGACAAACAGGGGTCCCGAGTTGAAACCCGAGGTTAACCATTTCTTTTCTGCAGCGTCTTGTGGTGTGTGAACGAAGGCGCACAAAGCCTGGGGTATCAACCAAAACAAACTGAATTATACAAAAGTGGGTCTCAGGATCATGGTCAGCTATAAACTGGTAGAAGTTAGAAGCTTATCGGCAGTTTTACTTTAATTTCAAAAAGTGCACCATGTTTGTGATGATAGGGGACAAATACGGGAACCAGTATTTTGGTCCATATTTTTATAGCGTACATTTTTTTTCTATATATTGGTGAAGCAAAGTCCAATATGATCATGAATATAAATAAATGAAATAGTATATGCATATTGATTTAACAGATTAAGTATTTTCCTTAATTTAAGCATTCAACCATGATTCTGTAATGCTTACATTAAAAAAATTACGTGAGGGCAAAACAGAGTTTTAACAATATCAAAATATTTAACTGTGATATTAAATTGAATTAATTAAAATTAATTTCATTTATATAGTGCCAAATCACAATAAACAGTCATGTCAAGGTGCTTTATATTGTAAGGGAAAGACTTTAAAATAATTACAGAGAAAACCAAGCATTTGGTGACAGTGGGGAGGAAAAATTTCCTTTTAACAGGAAGAAACCTCCGGGGGAACCAGGTTCAGGGAGGGGCAGTCATCTGCTGCAACAAGAATGAAAATTTAGCTCAAAAGATCTAGTTTCCTAGCATAGAAAAAAACCTTTTTATTATCAGGAATGGACAAAAATAGTTTTAGAAGATTTTGTGAAATACATTTGTTTGGCTCCTCTTGTCTATTTATTAAAAATATAAAACTATAGGCAGTAGCTATTTTAGCTTAGCACAAATACTAGAAACAGAAGAAAACAACTAGCCTGGCTCCATCCAAACATAATTAAAAAAACAAAAACAAACCTTAATTCACAAGCTTATAATACAGTATATTACCTCTGTATAAAACTAAAGTTCAGGCATGTATGTTAGCAGTAGAAGCTAATGTAGGGAGTCAACACAACGTTTCAGGAAAGTACCATTTCCCGCCTAAATGCAGTCCTACTGATGAAACCCATAGTAATACTTTATTACTTCTGTTTGTTGAGTTAAGTAAACTAGTAGCATAAAAAAAATACTTAACTACCAAATTTCAGAGGGGGTGCCATGCCATGCCATGCCACACTCTGAACATGCCCCTGTGGTCTGAATCTCAGCGTGCACAAACACAAAGAGTAACAAATCCTGCTCACCATGGGTTTTTTGAGCTCGTTGGGTTTTATACAGCGAACGAAGAACGGCTGACACACACTGAGCGTCCTCATCAGCAGCTCCAGGGATCGTTTGAACTGACTGCTCAGAGTCGGTGAGCGCTTCCTCGTCTCAACCCCCTACAAACACAAACACATATACCACAGATTGCTTCAGATGGGTTTGCGCTGCAGGTAAAGGTTGATAACTACTGGATTCATAACAAGCTGCCACTGATGGTTCAACTCTGGTTAAAAATACTTTGCCTTTTCCCCAAACGGCCCTAAAAATTTTAGTTAAAAGGGTTTCTCTTGAACGCTCCATGTAAATGCATAGGAAACTAACAGATTAACAGAAATAAAAAATTTTCTTCGTATTATTTCATTTCTGACCGATACAACACCATTGCTCTTTCTGAAATCTATAAACACAAAACATGTTTGTAGCTTCCAGGTATGAAAACTAAAGCCAACAGGGAAATACCTTAAACTGGCATTCTTTAAATGGCCAACAGGGGGCAATACCTCTGGTTGGAAAAATACGTCTGCTGAAAACCTCAGATGCCCACCTTGGCTGTGACCCCTGTTAATACTTTTCTGCTATTTTCAGGTCATAGTAAATTAAACATGAAAAAAATGTATAATTTGGTTATTATAATTATAGTTATTAACAGAGTCAGAAAGGAGGATTATCCAGGGTCAATCACGAGTCCTTAACCACTGAGCGTGTCCTCATTGGTTTCACAGTCAGATTCACCCTCTGCTGGTCACATCTGCTTTCAAAACACAAGAGATGGAGAGGATGAAAATGCTCATCTTGAGGCTTTATAACAGGACTTCACAAACCGGTGCATGGTGTGATTGGTGACTTTTTTTTTTTTTTTTTACTTTGACCCAATTATGACAAAAATCTAATCAGGTGATCTAGGGGTCACCGTCCATCTTTCAAGCAAATTCAGTATAAATCAGACTAGCAGTGTTGCTGCAATTTTGTTAACAAAAACAAACATACCAAAAACAATACCCTTTATTGTTGTGGTAATGATGCAGCAGGCTAGTCCATTTTGACAAAATTTCATTGCAGCAACTCAAAATGGTTCTCAGCAGTTTGTATGGCCTCCCCATGTGCTTGCATGCATGCCTGACAGTGTCGGGGCATGCTCCTAATGAGACGACAGACAGTGTCCTGGTGGATCTCCTCCAAGACCTGGACTAGAGCATCACTGAACTCCTGAACAGTCTGAGGTGAACCCGGCAGCACTGGATGGACCAAAACATAATGTGGATTTAGGTCAGGCGAGCATCGGGTCAAGTCAGTGGTATCAGTTCCTTCATCCTTCAGGAACAATCTGCATACTCTCACCACAATGAGGTTGGGCATTATTGTGCACCAGGAGGAACCCAGGACCCACTGCACCAACGTAGGGTCTGGCAATGGAGCCAAGGATTTCATCCTGATACCTAATGGTAGTCAGGGTGCTATTGCCTAGCCTGTAGAGATCTGTGCATCACTCCATGGAAATGCCACCCCAGACTATACCGACCCACCACCAAACCAGTCATAGGCAGAGTAACATTCTCCATGGCTTGTCCAGACCCTTTCATATCTGTCACATGTGCTCAGTGTGAACCTGCTCTCATCTTTGAAAAGCACATGCTCCACAGTGCTGGGCAGTGAGCACAGGGCCCACTAGAGGACACTGGGCTCTCAGGCCACCCTCATGAAGTCTGTTTCTGATGGTTTGGTCCAAGATATTCCCACCAGTGGCTGCTGCAGATTATTTCTGTAGGGCTCTGGCAGAGCTCATCCTGTTCCTCCTCAGACAAAGGAGCATATATCAGTCCTGCTGATGGGTTAAGGCCTTTCTACAGCCCTGTTCGGCTCTACTAGAGTAACTGCCTGTCTCCTGGAATCTCCTCCATGCTCTTTAGACTGTGCTGGGAGACAGCAAACCTTCTGGCAATTACATGATGTGCCATCCTAAGGGAGCTGGACTACCTGTGCAACCTCTGTCGGGTCCAGGTATGGCCTCATGCTACCATTAGTGACCCTAGCCAAATGCAAAACTAGTGAAAAAACAGTAAAAAAAAAATGAGAAGGGAAAAATGTCAGTGGCCTTCACCTGTAAAACCATTCAGTCATTGATGCCCCTCTAGTGCACCTGTTGTTAATTTCATTAACATCAAAGCAACTGAAACCCTCTGCTACTTAACAGACCAGATCAGTATCCTAGAATTTTAATGGACTTGATGCTTTACTCTGATTAAAAAGTGTTCCTTTAATTTTTTTCCTGAGCAGTGTATAAAATTTCTTAAATGTGAATTTTATTAGGAATACAGTCCTGCCATGAATTCTAATTTTACAACCTACATCAAAAAGTTTCCTCAACATTTAGTTCCTCCTCTATGAATATTACTGTGATAGAAAAAAACAAAAAAAAACAAATACCACCTTAAAAAACAGACAATTAGATTTATCACTTGTGGCTTGACACTCTTAAGGTCCACAAACTCAGGCTGAACACATGTTATTTCTATTGCACATAACAGACAATTAACAGAAGAGACAACACAAAATCTCTGACACCAGTCATCGCTCTGATCCTTTCAGTAAAGCCAAAACATAATTCAACTTATAACTGAACTTATAATTTTTCATTTAACCATGCAGGAGTTTTCCTCTGCATGCAGGACTGCCTAGTGTGTCAGAGAGTTTGCCAGCTAATGTTCCATTAACTTCACGCCAAAGCTCTCCTCATCAAGCACAATGTTCCCCTCTTGTTTTGGCAAACCTGTGGAATAAAAAGAAGGGCGGAGGGGAGCAGAGGGGATGCTGCTAGGATAATTGGGCTTGCATTAAGCGAACACACTGGAGGGACGACATGTGGCTAAAGGCTGGTGATTACCTTGGGAGCAGGTGTGCTTGGCTGCTGATAGCCACACAGAAACTGATGTCACAGGAAAGAGAGCAGAGTGAGAGGAGGTGTTTGTCATTAGGAGAGAAGCTGAAGGAAGTCAGAAGACAGCAGAGATATTAACAACACTGGGCTATAGCCAAAATGGTTCAGAATTTTTTTTTTTTAAATTATGGTTAAAAGTGTTGGGATGCTCTACTCTTCATGATATCCTAGAAGATCAATTTAAAGACCAAAAATTCTTGATTGAAACCAAAAATGACTAAAATACATAGGTGCTAATTTTCAAACGGCCACTCCTAAACTGTTTATCCAGTATTGATGAAATTGGGCTTTTATGACTGTATCATGTATGTCTCCATCAGACCTTTTGAGCTCTACTCTGATCTTTTTGACCTTCCTAGAAGCAGAAATCTGTAATCCTGCAAAATGAAGTCACAGTTTTGAAAGCATGTTAAAATATCCTACAAGCAATATTTTTTTTCTTTCAAAATATTCTGTTGAAAGTGACTCTCAGAATGTGCAGCAGTGAACCTTTGCACTTCTGCTGTTGGTGTTGGTACATTCACAGGCAGACATGTAGCCAGGTGATGACACCAACTGATGAAACTGACATTTCTCTGTGACAATATTCCACCTAGACACAACATGCTGACCTGGGCTGGCAGGCTGGGCTCTAAATACAGTCAGTACATTTTTTTTTTGTGAAATCAGGTGAAATAACCCTGCTCTGCTTATTATTTAATGTTTCATGCTGAGACGGTTATGTGGGAAAATACTCATCTGGCACCAACAACCACACCACATTCAAAGTTAGTTAAATCACCTTTCTTCCCAATTCTGATGCTCAGTTTGAACCTCGGCAGGTCGTCTTGATTATGTCCATATGCCTAAATGCACTGAGGTGCTGCCATGCGATTGGCTGATTATATGTTTGCATTAACAAGCAGGTGAACAGGTTTACCTGGAGGACCTTTTTCTGATTTTTAAATTGTAATATAATGAAGAAAGATGCAATATTATCACATAAAGCAACCATAAACAGGTGAGAAGACAGACTTATAAAATGTAATATATATTGGAAATGACAGCCAATCAGCTGTTTCTTAATGTGGACTTTGATGAACTTATAACTTATAAACTTTGATGAAATATAATTCAAATTAAAAAGAACAAAGACAGAGGTGGATGTGGTGAGGGACTCAGGGTTGTCAGGTGGGGAGTTAGGCCCAAACTGGAGGATGTTTTAGACCTTCAAGCCTGTCTCACAAGGGCAACTCATGGTCCCTACAAAACTGCAGCCAAACCAAAGGAAGAGAGAGAGGCTCAGGCACAGGTGGATTTGCACGCCTTTGGAGATCTGAACAGTCGTCATGGGGAGAGTAATAAAGAGCAGCAGCATATACCTCAGTCTCACGTTGCTGACAGGGATCGGCTGAGAGACCCTCAGAGACAAAGGCAGCTGCAAACGACCATCAGCTATCCTCCCCCAGGTTCACTCCCAAAAACATAATGGCTTTTACTTCTTCTTATAGCTACATCTTTTGTCATTGTAGCTCAAGCTGAACAGTCAGCGAGTTCGAGCTCTTAGAGAGGCGTGAAAGCGCACTGCTGCAAAAGACTTGCTTAACTTACAACACAGCAAAAATGAATCCAAAAAAGTAATAATTTTATCCAGATTAAAGCCAAAATCATAAAAGAAGTAAAAACTTATTGATTTTAAAGGAAGAAAAAGGAAGAAATAAGAAGCAAGAATCAACGTTAAGGTTTTAATGCATTTGTTGGTCTCACCATGGCTACATCAGCCTGGAAGATCTGCTTGATGAACTTATTCTTGGACGAGTGGACGAGCTGGATAATGTCTGTGTGGAGGCTGTCTCGGTTTTTCTCCAGGAACCCTGAAGGAGGATGTGATGAGGAAAAACTGTGAGAATGTAGCTGACCTCATTTAGCTTATTTATGCTCTTCAGTTAAGACAGTGAAAGCTGCTTATTCAACGTTAAACTCTGGTCAGAAAAATGCAAAATTATGGCAGAGACTGAAAAAAAATCAAACTTGAATCAACATTTTTACAGCACAGCAATTTATATACAGAAAAAATGTCAATCAACACTGTATTTTGGTCATGTTTTCAACACTGAATCAAACTGAAAGGTTTTAATCAATATCTTCTCAGTGTGACCACTGCTGACTTTCCTGAATGACCTTTTTCAATTTAATGAGTACACATTGATTTTAAGGAACAAGCTACGCTTCATACAGCAGCACAGTAATATGCATAATAAGTGAACTTAGGAGAGGTTTAGCTTCATCCACACAGGAAGTGAGTCGTAGTGATGTGGTGATCACAGAAAACCTCTGGAACTTCAAGGAATGCCAGGCCAAAAAACCACTGGGAATGGGGAGTAGGTGGATCCTGAGTTAAGAAATGTTTTGAAGCTGCTGGTCAGTCATTAGTGGATATTCCAGGCTCAGGCTGCCTGGGTAAATCTCTAATATAGTTACCACCCCCTCTTTGTCAATCAGCATTATCCTTCACACTCACTGGTAGTTGCTTCAGTGGTTTGTCTTGAAGCTGAGAGGCTAAGTAGGTGCGTCTTCATAGCTGCTTGAAGTCACTGAATGTTACCGACTTTCAAAGATCTCTGCATGCTACGTCGCTGCTACCAACGAAAGTGAAGGATATGACGTTAACTTATGACAGGGTCATAAACACGTTAGAGCGTTACCTAGCCAACTGGAGCCTGAAATATCTACTAGTGACCAACAGGCCCCTTGATACCTGAACATCTTCCTTAAGCTATTTTTTGGTAATTTCTCTTCTGGAAGCTACACTCATAATTCAAAATAAATATCTTGTTTTGATTTTTAGAAATCCTGAATTTCCAAGTGAAAATGATATTTAATAATATTTAATATACTCACTAATTCTGTGTGAACGTCACCACTGAGTGTTTAATTTTGGACCAGCCCAGAATATGTGATAATATGACTAGCTTCCTGAGAGCCACAGTTTCTCTAGGAGCTGGAAGAGCCTGAGTGGTGGGAGCTCTGGGCAGGCGTGATGATGCATCTACTAAGACTCCATTGGAAAGCACAGTATGCATCCAGTTTGCTTCCAAATTCAAATTTCTGTACCCTAGACACTCTGTCCTAACCCTCAGCCAAACTGTCTGTGCTTGGTCAGAAAACAGAAAATCTTCTTTGGACAAAATTTATTTTTTAATCAATATCATCTCAGTGTGCCTGCTGCTAACTTTCCCAACTGACCTTTAAAAATTAAATCAGAACCCAGGAAAAACGCATTCATTTTAAAAGGAACAAGCCAATTCCTGTCAGGACCGGTTGCTTTTGGAATCAATATCATCTCAGTGTGCCTGCTGCTAACTTTCCTAACAGCATGTTTATTTCACTGCCTTAATTGAAAGACTTTGCGAAACAAAAGCCAAAAAAGGGTTGGGAGTTAGGGTACGTAGATGATTAAAAGGGTTAATGTAAAGATCCTTTCCAATGATCACATTAATATTTCAAACAATGTACATCTGAATGTTTTATCAGTATTTTTTTGGCAGCAATAAACTACCACAGACTACAGCTTAAATCACACAAACAGGAGCAAGAGAAAGAGCAGAAAAGATCTGAGCAAGGTGGACGTACCTCTGGTCTCGTAATGCACCACTCCAGCAAAGTGCTGGATACCAAACTGGGTTTCGTAGCTGTTTTTAGGAGGGATGTAGTTGGAGTTGAGCTTGTGCTGAGAGTTGAGCTTATACAGCATCGTAGCATCAGTTCCCTAACAAAAGATGAAGAACCACACATCAATCAAAGCCAAACTCAATAAGACATCTTTACAGATATCCACTTAATATTTATTGCACCTTAGGAAACTTGCTCTCTTCATCTATGAGGGAGATGATGTTCATGGGTTTGTTGGCAATCATGTCCAGCGCATCCTGGTTGTCTGTGAACTCTATGTGCTGCCAGCTGATGTCCTCCAGGTTGTACTCCTCCTGCTCCAGTTTGAAGACGTGACGGACAAAGAACTGCTGCAGGTTCTCGTTGGCGAAGTTGATGCACAACTGTTCAAAACTACAGTGAAGAAGGAAGATGAAAAACACTTTAATCTAACAAAGTAGCATAAATAAGTGAATGGATGGCCAACAAAAACACTCTGCAAAGCTTCTCACCTGTTAACGATGAAGTTCTCAAAGCCAAAGATGTCCAGCAGCCCGATTGACCTTCGGATGATGTTACTCTCGCAGGACGGAGGTCGATATATGGCAGCATTAATCTTATCCACTATCCAGACAAACAGCCTCCCGTAGATCCCCTGGATGACAGAATTCATGAACTTTGCAGTTGCAGTCGCCCACCACCCCCATAACTCAGGTTTGGAAACATTTTCATGAGAGGGTCCCAAAAATATTTCCTCACAGACCCGTTCCCAGACTTCAATTCAACATAAGTAACATTACTGTATATGCAAAACAGATGTTAGGAATAATGTGGAGGAAGTTACTAGGAATAGGAAAATATTACAGTTACCATTTATGTTGCAGAAGTAACCAGCAGAGTCCCATCCACCAGCAAAAGGGGTAAGTGCTGAGTGATGCATTTTAACACCACCCTATCTAAGCTCACTGTGACCCTCAGCGCTACTCTCACATCTCTTGGTGTCCCTTTGTGGAAGCGTTGATGATGAAGGCTGAAGCAGTGACTTGTAGTTTCACCTGTAATCTTTCTCAGCTGTGGACTTCTATACCTTCTGCTCTTCAAAGGTGCTCTAGGTAAGTATTTTATTTTGAAGGTTTGGTGCTAATAAGCCAGCCTGTCCAGGTTTGTGTTTTCAAACCTGAAGGCTGTCCTTAATGTCATTAGGCTGCATCTCCAATATCTCTCTCTAGCCTTAACCCACTGCTTGACTCCATCTCCCCTGTCTTACTAACTGCAGTTCTTCTAGCGGTCATTTGAGGTTGACTCTAAAAGTGAGTTAATCTCTGTAGACAACAAACAGCTTTGACCTCTGTGGATAGCTTTGCCTTTCATAACAACCCTGAGGGGGTTCATTAAACTGGACCTCTTCTTGTCTTTTGGAGCATTTTAATGAATTGCTGACTAATGCTATGGCTTCCTGTGTGGTATAGACCATCCAATAAGTTTGTGCTTTACATTGGGTGAGTTAAAGCCTAGTATTTTACTGTTACTTAGAACTAATTAGTCGGTACCTGTGTGTGGATATGCAGGCTTTGCGAACCAAGATAACTATATAAAGCCTATAACTTAGCACTCCACCCTTTTATCCAAGTGTGGTAGCTTTTGGCTGCATAAAACCAACATAGCAGTGGTCAAAATGCCAGTGTTGAGGCTTCAAAATGCAGAGTCCATATCAAGATGGCTATGCCCATCTTTTTTTAAACATCTAATGTCTTGGACTCACTGGTTGCTGTTTTGCTCTGCAGATATTTGTGAGCCTGGCAAAGCTGTACATGAATCAAGGATCAGCTATAGCCCTGGATGGTGGAAGTAGAGTGCATCTGCAGGAAGAAAGCCTCATAGGAAGAAGTTGAATGGCATGGAGGACAACTACAACATGACCTGTTCAGCCTGCAGGTAGAGAAACACCCAGGGCTTACATATAATACCTTTAAAGTGGTACAAGATCAGTACCTTAACAAAGGCATCCCTGACATCCAGGCCTTGTTCCACACTGAGAGGCGTGGCAACACTTTCACCACGTGTGATGAGGGTTCGTGTTGTCAAACACACCATCACATCTTTAGGCTCCACCTACAGTACACAACAACCAATAAGAACATGACAAAAAAAAAAGAGACATTTAAAGGAGAGACACTCCTTTCTGAGGAAGAATACCAAAACGGATGTGTGCTTATCAGGTGTATCAAAACATAATAACACACCTCCATGAGTGACGCAGCAGTCACCAGATCAGGAGATCTCACGACCACACAGGCGTCAAGGTTATCATACGTACGAGCTGAGGGAAACAAGAGAGATCATTGTTTTCTTCACAGGTTTGTAAAATGTGTGATGCCCCTGATTGATTTGTGGATTCACACACCCTCAAATCGCAGGTTTCCCATATGCAGAATGGCAGCCAGCAATTTGGAAATCTCCCAGGTTTCCGTCTCAGTGAACATGAGGACCTTCATGGCTGACTGGATGCTGGAGTAATCACTCAGGTCGTCACGGCCATCACACTGTGTGCAGTTACCCTGCAATTTAAAAGAAACACAAGTTCAGGTTTGCAGTTTTATGAGCAAAGGCAACCCAGTGGCTCCAGATAACTGCAATGTTGGTTAATGGGTTTCACCTGACAGCTCCTATTGAAATGCTTTGGGAAGCAGCTGTGTGCTGGTCTTTATCAGAAAAGGTAAATTAACTTTACATTTGCCAAATAGTTATTAAATTACTTATAACTTTAATGCAAAACATTTGTTTTTACACATCAGCTTAATTTCACCATCAGGACACAAAGGCGCAGTCATTTTCATTTAAAAGCAAGATTTAGTGTTTTTTTTTTTTAAATTGCAATCTTGCAATATCCATCCATCTATCTGTCTGGGCACTGCACCCATACAGCCTTGGTAGTGTTTTAGCTAATAATTAATTAATTAATTAATTAATTCATTCATTCATTCATTCATTTCACTCTTTCATAAAAATATGGTCACTTCTAGCTCCAAAAAACATAGTGATGGCAAAAATGCTAAATTCAGGTTTTATGGTGGGAAAAGTCAATTCTTACATACAGTCTATGGATTAACTCCCTCTATACTACCTGTTTATCACCAAATGTTAGTGACTAGCAGGTGAGACTCACCATGGTGAGGTAGGAGTAGTCTGTGGCGAGGCCCAGGCCCAGCTTTGATTTCATTTCTGGAGCCATGCCCTTCAACGTGCAGTAGAAAATATGGTAGTTTCTCTCATCTGGGGCCTGAAGGAGCAAGAAGAAACTATATGCATGTCCATCACACAGTATATTATGTATAAAGCTGTATAAACAAATAAAAAAATAATAAAATAGTAAAACACATTTGTAATAATTCACAATATAAGTCTGTAGGAATCATTTTAGACCAGTACTGACAAACACTTAAAATGCTGTGTCTATATTATAAAGCATTTAGTGATATTTAAGTATTTAACTTAAGTCTTATGCAGCAAATTATTTCACTGCTGGAGAGACTCAGTACTGCACAGAATGCAATTAATAAATAAAAGCAATCAATTAAAGTTAAATTAACCAACTGTGAAAAGTGCAATGACTCAGACAAGAGGACCCAAATGCAGGATGTTTGGAGGCTGAGTAGAAGCTCAAAATCCATCCATCTCTTTAATTGGAGACAGACAGCAAGGCAAACAATCCAAAAGGAGATCAATTTCATAAAAGAATCCAAAAGGTCACGAGGAGGTCGATTAAAAAGAAGGCAAAAATAACAAAAGCACGTTTAATTGTGGTTGAGGTTGTGGTCCTTGCTAGTGAAAAACAGAGGTAGTAACAAAGTAAAAATACTAACTTTGTGTTATTCAAAATACTGCAGTTTAGTGCAGGATAAACAGGTCAGCTTGCGGTGTGCACAACTGTGGTGAATGTACAGATTAGATTCATTCACTGAATTCCACCTTTATACTAACTGCATACTGTATACTTATACTGCATACATAAAGGCAGTATAAGCAGTATACTGTCAGTGTAGGGGGTGGAAATCAACTTGTGAAACACTGGGTTACATCTTGTTGAATTCAGCTGTGCAAATCCACAAAGAGCAGCAGCTGCAGCAGCAGGTCAGCTGATCACAGCCTGCACACAAAGAAAAACAACTGGAGCTCACAATAGAAATGACCACAACCAATCTTAGGGTTCCTCCACCTGCTGAATTCCACTTTAACCCCTGACTATACTCATTTTTGTATTTAGGTGCAGAGGCAGAGTCACCCTCTACAATGTAGGCAACAGCAGCTGAGCTATTTTTTAAATTCTCCTTGACTGCTTGTGTCCTATGTGACAGGTTCGAGCTGAGTGCATTCACTAGAATTATAATTTAGATTGGAATGTTTTTATTCTAATGTAATTATATTATTATGTTAATATAGCGCAAGGTTCAGTTAGCTTTGCACAGAAATAGCTGGTAGAAAATGCCCTCCAAAGAGCTACTTTTACTTTCTTACCCTCAGTACATTTCAGAACATGTACTTTTACTTGAGTAAAGAAGCTGAATCAGTACTTCAACTTTTACCAGAATATTTTTTTAACAGTAACTATACTTCTGCTTAAGTAAAGAATGTCTGTCCTTTTGCCACCTCTGGTGATACATGGCTCTGGATCTGGAGTCTCACCTGTCGACATACACGGGACTTCTCCAGCAGGTACTGCTCTATTTTGGCTCCTTCAATGGCCCCTCGTTTGTTGAAGTGGATATCTATGTACTTCCCAAAGCGACTGGAGTTGTCATTACGAATTGTCTTGGCATTGCCGAAGGCTGAAGGAAGTGACAAACCAGACATTGACGTGACCAGGAAGAGCAAAGAAATGGAGACACCTTTTCAAATAATTATACTTTTTCCATGCTCGCTGTCCATTTGTGGGCTGAGGGTGATACTTTTTTGCAGTTTAATGCTTACCTTCGAGAATAGGCGTGGCCTCTAGGACTTGCTGCTCTATCCAGGAGTGCTGCCCGCTGATGGCTGCGAGGAACTGCAGAATCAGCTTTGTGCTCTCAGTCTTCCCAGCCCCAGACTCACCGCTGTCACATAAGGAAAATGGTCACACAGTCATGCAATAAACATGATGATTTCATCACAAATTAACTTCTTAAACAACAGCAGCAGCTGTACACGTGCGGACCAGTCATAAAAGAGGTCTATCTGATGCTGATCTGTTTGTGGTTTTGATATTTTAGGAACAACATCAATATGGTGCTGTCAGATAAGGTAGATGAGGAGGGAACCTCCAGAGACTAGCACAGAAGTGCTAAGAGCTGCAACTCCTCCAGGGGCTACTTGATGCTGGCTCCAAAATAGAGCCAATCCCCACAGACTCCCATGTTAAAATGTTCAACTTTGGAGCATTAAAAAGCATATTTGCAGCCCTACAACTTCATAACAACTGTACAGTAGGTGAATTTCTTTTTTTAATGACTCATCCATACGAATACTGGCATGTCCTGATATAGACAGCACTCACCTCCATCAATTCGAGCCACTGAACTGGACCTCTCCAGCATGTTTGTGCTGATGATGCCTTTTGGAGCATTTTAATTGAATTATCTGACAAATAATACAACTTGCTAAGTGGTACAGACCATCCAAGAAGTCTCTAGTTTTAGTGAGTAAAATTCTCTGTTCTTTAAAATGTTCTTCGTCTGCTGCTTATGATTAATAAGCAGATATCTGTGTGCATGTATTGATGTGTACTGTTTATGAATAGAGCCCACTAATCAAGCTAGTTAGTTTAGTTTGTCCAAATATGGTCAGTTATGCCTCCAAAATAACAACTTAGCAGCAACCAAAACTAACCTCAAGATGTCAAAATGCAAAGGCCGAATCTATAGCTGATGTTACAGGCGCTACAGTCATCTTTTATGTACAGTATGTGGTGTACATACAATAACAGAGTAGATATTGCAGTCACCTCTGGCTCCCATAGACAGTGTATGTGTCTCACAGATTGAATATTATCAAGCGACAACTTAGAAAACATCTGGTTCTTTGATAAATCCTTCCCTTTAGAACAGCAAATATGTCAAGCAGAGTCAACCAAAAAGCTTAGATCAGGAAACCTCCTGGAACATCCTTGAGGAGCTATCTTAGTCCTTTGAAAATATTTGCTGGGTTTAAAAACACACACACACACACACACACACACACACACACACACACACACACACACACACACACACACACACACACACGTAGCTAGAAGATTAAATTCTTCAGGAAGGAGCTAAATTGTAGAATGAGAGGCATTGGAAGCTTCTGGTAAACCACCAATACATTAACTGCAGATCATAAAAGTCAAAGGATATTTATTAAACACTGATTCTGACTGGCCTCTTTGTCCCTTTAGGTTTTTAACTGACACATTTTCACTATAAATTCTTGCAGACTAACTGGTGAATATTTCCTCTTTAGAAATGTAGCATATCCATCACTTTGAGTTCTTATGTACACAAACCTGATGATGCAACATTGGTCCTTGTTGTTCCGTTGCATGTTGAAGTAACAGTTGTCTGCGATGGCGAATATGTGTGGCGGCATCTCACCAATCTTCTTATTGGTGTAGAGGCGGATCTGGTCTGGAGTGTAGATGGGCAGCAGCTGGTAGGGGTTCACTGCTACCAGGATTGAGCCTGTATAAGTCTGCAGGAACCCAAAGACAGAAGGCAGTGGATGTTATAAACATGGGATAGACCAAACGCTGAAGGACAAAATGTATCTATGCATAGAAATATGTGAATTTAACACTAATTTTGTAAAAAAAAAAAAAAAAGAAATATTTTGTAAAAATAATCTTGTGTTATTTCTAGTTACTGGTCTTCTCTTTGACTCACTGGCATTTATAGTTCAGTTATGTAAATGTCATTGAGTGGATCAATCTAATGTACACTTTGTAAAATAATTTCATTATTATGGATGCAATAAAAAACCTGAAGGCTAAAATAAGTCATTAATAAAGCAAGAAGAGATAGCGCTTTAATATATGGAAGTCAACAGTAGGCACTTCTACAATTAATGTGATAAAGATGAAAATAATTAGCATTAATTAACATTTCAGATTACAGATACATGAAATAAGAAAATTAAACATAATCACAAGCACACTTCATTGCATATATAATTTATAGTTATAAGCACACAATTAATTGTTATGTTCCAGCAATTTAATCGGGACTATTTGTTTCAGTAACTCGTATGACCCAAGGTGTTCCCCAAGGCTCAATCCTTGGACCTCTTCTATTGACTCCACCTTTTCATATTTATCAATTTTATGCAATTTCACACTCAAGTGTTCTGTGATCTATCACTGACAGATTAAAATATTTTTTAAAAAAGATACAATTTTTAAAAAGTTAGTCAGTGACTGACTATGCCAGAAATCCCTTCAACTAAACACAGATAAAGGACTGTTTTGGTAGAGAAGAATAAAAGCTTAAGGGTATCAAAAGCCAAGCTAAAAAACTCAGAATCGTCATACTTTGAGTTTTGCTTTTTCTGATGGCATTGGTGAGATCCTGCAGCCTCTGTTGGTTGTTTACAATGAATAGCAGAGGGTAATATTCTAATTTTATGACCAGCACCTGTATATACCCTGTTACCATGGTGGATGCTCACATTAAACATGGCCAAAATTTTAAAACAAACATGACGTTTTCTACAGTTTTTTTTTTCCTACTGTGTGCTTGGGGGTCTAGGGGAGATCCTTATATGGTTATCTCAGGTGCACGCCCACCTACCTGTAGCCAATCGGAAGACATTTCACTTAAAGGGAGTGTCATCTTAATGCTTAAAGCTAAAACTGATTGTTTCAGTCATGGAATGAACTGAAGTCCCCAGTATAAGGTCATATGCAAACCAACTCTAGTCTAAGAGCAAAAATATGAAGCTGGAAATTAGCATAAAAGGTCCCTTTTAAACACCAATTACATGACCATCTAATTCAGTCAGGCGTGATGAGGCAACACAGATCACTTCAGTTTTGGTGGAAGGAAGCTGTTTGTGTGCACAGAGGTTTATTCCTAAATCCTACAACCAAAGTAACCCGATTCCAGTGGAAGTAAGCAGTTAAGTCATTCTACACCTGGAATAAATGGTGAAAATACTAATCTAATATAGGACTACGTGTTTTCTGGTAAATGTGCCAGATTTTAAGCTGATATATATATATACATTTTAAGAGCTTATGTATACAACCTGTACTTGGTTGTAATAAAATAAAAGGGGCAGTTGGAGGGTACTTTAGTTAACTACAAAACAAAACTAGAGCCTATACACTTCATCTTTTAAAATCAGTTTTAGATAGTATGACACAAATAGGTTAATGAGCAACCTGTTTCACTTGTAAACAAACCACACACACCAGAGGTTAACTATCTGCTGGAGCTCTAATTAAGACATAATTTTAAGTTATAATTATGAGGTAAAGTTTACTTTTTTTGATGAGTACAAACCGTTTCAGTACAAATCCCTGTTGCTGTCCGTAAAGCTTCAGTCAAATGGCAAGGAGGGGACGTTACGCACTATTTATAGCAACAAGTAAATGCTGCTGTTGCTAGGTGCTTAAGGTACAAGTAAACAGATTAACCTGAATAATACCTTAACTGGGCCAAAGCCAGTGTTTCCTGCTTTGCTGAATACGTGAGTAAAAGGCCTGGAAGTTACAGAAACTACTTACACCTCAGGTGATCGTAAGTGCAGCTGTTCTGGTGCCACATGGGGAAACTTACATAGATGACGCATTCATTATAGCGGATTAGCAGGTTGCGGAGGATGCCAGCTTCATTGAGGTCGCCCAGACGGATCATGTCCTCCACCCCATGGATTGAGGTTGGGTGCATGGGCTTGATGTTGGTGGCATTCTGAGGGGAAATCCAGTGCTCCTGCATAGGTGAGGAAAGAGGGAGTGAATCAGAGGACCCAAGGAAGTATATTACATATATACAAGTGTGCGTAGGTAAAATGCCTGTCATGTCTGAGGTTTTGCACTCTTAGTTTTGTGGGATTTTTTGGTACTCTGAATTCAAGGTCTGTTATTAAGTATTCTCAGTTTTGGTTATAATCTGTGAGTTTTGCCTTTAGTGTTACTTCCCCTTGTCACCTAAGTTTCTGCTGTGTCTAGTTCCCCAGGTGTTTCCACTCTCCCTGATTACCAGATCTATGTATATAGCCACAATCTCCCTTTAGTCCTTGCCATTGTGTTTATAGCCTCTTTTCCACTAGCACCTACTCAGCTCGACTCGAATCAACTTGGTTTTCCAACAATTGAGTACCACCTTAATTTGGTTGGGGCGTTATAGCAAGGCAACTCGAAAGTCCCATGACGTCATTTGTATGTGATACAAACACAAATGGTCGCTCTGTCTAGCTCCCTTTGGATTCTACTGTCTGCCCCAAGCACAAAAATGTCTGCAACATATTTTAGTGTGTAGCCATTTCCCTCATTGCCGGGTTTCAAACACTGTGGATTTGAATCTCGTGAAGGAGTCATTCTCATGACTCATCTGGTGATGTCAGTCTCTGGCCAATCAGTGGCATGCAGGCTATTGATGTCATATTTTTAGCTCAACTCAGCTCCCTAGGAATCCTGGCTGAGTAGGTAATAAAAAAAAAATACCTGGTATCAGGTATACCACCTAATAGAAAACCCTAAAACCCGAGTTGAGGCAAGCCAAGTAGGTACTAGTGGAAAACAGGCATATGTACCCTCACTCGTGTTCATATTTGGAACTTCTACCTTGTCTCCTTTGATGAATGTTTGCACCTTGTGGAGTTTAGCTTTTTAAACAAAAGGTTAGTTTTTTGTTTACTTATTCTGCCTTGGAGTTCTGCATTTGGGTCCTTCCTGCTTTTCTGCGGACTTACCCGTCCTTCATCATCCAGAACCTGGATCTGTCCAGAGTCGCACAGTTTGACCACGGCTCCCACAGGGACATCAAACTCCCGGCCTGTTTTGAGGTCCAGCCACACATAGTCCCCCTGGATAACAAAACTATAGTTAGAAGACTGCAACACTGCAACAGTACGGTATTACCTGCTGTGATCGTCTACGTGTCAGATTTTCTTGTAGAGGAGAGGAAATTCAGAGATTCAGAAACAAGAAGAAAAATAACTGCCCGTTCCATTCAGAAATTACACTGATGAGGTGGAAACCTGAAGCATAACCCCCCCCCCAAAACTATGAAGATGCTCAAAAGCTCTAAATGGAAATTCAGGGTCATAATTCTGCTTTGAAAGGACTCTAGGACCTTGAATCCTCTGAAGTAAAGCAGTTCTCTAAGTGCATTAGTGTCACACAGGACGCTTTTCTCTGGATTTGTTAAGAAACATGCAATCATGCTGTTCTGGGTATGAAAAAGCATAATCATTACTCCTATATATAGCTCGCCTTTAGGGTACTCAATACTTTTTTCTGATCTTGGTAGAACTACATTCTCTTATTTTGCAGATTGGTTATGGAGTAACGTTAAGAACAAAATAAAGCTGAATGTTTTTGTCTCCCTGGGAGAGTTCAAAGCTCTCATAAAGAATTATGTAACCAAAGAGTTACTGCTACTTTGGTTTAATTTGCTTTATTTGTCCCATGCCATTTCATGTTTTTTTTTTTTAGCTTTATAATGGTGTGAACTTCTGGACAAGTCTTCCTTGAAAAGGATATTCAAGGGATTTCCTGGTTAAAAGAAAGTTAAGTAAAAATAAAATGATTATATGTGTTGGATTATCAGGAAATATCAGAGTTGCACCACACAACCAGTTACCTAGTTTTTCAGCTGCCAGCTAATTGAATTTTGAGGATTTAGCCTGGAAAGAAAAAGGTTTTAAACCTGACCACATCCACCACAATGGCCATGATGTAACACTGAGTCTTAGATAACAGCATGTAACAACAAATAAGGCCTAATTTTTATAAGGTGGAGCCAACATTCAGCAAAAACCATACCTGAACCGTTAAGATCTACAAAATCAACCAACCAATCATGGAGAAATATAAACTTAAAAAAAAAACAAAAAAAAAACAAAACAGACACTTATGCATCTCCACTGATCCTGGAAAACAAGGTACAGATTTGGCTTTCTGTGCTGATAGACTACAATAAACAAGCCCACTGGATAGGAAACCATTTGACCCTTTAAAAAAAATCTGTAAAACTCCAAAAATAATCTTAGACGTGTCTGTAGTGAGGTCATTTTGTGTTTTGCCAATTAATGAAAAAAATGAGGTGCCATTTAGATGTAAACCAAAAAGGCAGCTGGTACAAACCTCATCATAACACTGCAACACGACGCTCAGTGTACATTCCCATAGTCTAGACTGTGACCTTAAGGATGCTATTTTTGCTCTCATTTAGCAACATCCAGATGTCTCCCCCTCGAATGAGATTCATAGCTGGGGCTCTGAGCTGAGATTGAAAAGGTGCAGGAGTGTCTGAGTCGTGCCCTGCAGGACTCTCGGGGGAGAAAGGCACTGGCATCTAGTTACTGAAGGGAAACTATTGATGGTCTGATATGAGGTAACTGCCTTGCTTTTGCTATATTTAGTCTGTCAGGACTTATAGACTATATAAATCATTCTCCCACTTTAATTTTTTAAGATGTTTTAGCCTATCAAACATACTTTTTAATTTTATTTTTTACATTTTAATTGTGTTTAAAACCCAGCCAGCCTGGAAGGTCCACCATGACAAACTCATGCTCTCAAAAGACGCTAAAATGCCAGGTTAAACTGACCTATTTACATAAAGTGATGCTAAAATCACCTAAACTATGCTCTTAATGATAAAGTGGTGGAGTTGCAACATCTTAAATCTAATTTAACTGCAGGAACAATCTCATTTATTAATCTTATCTTTCACTAACAATATAATTTATTTCTGCTTATCTGGGTTTTAAACAGATCTTTTATGACAGAGGCACCTTCAAGGTTGATGTAGAGATCATGGGATCTTATAAGAACAATCTATCAATCTAATCTAACAATCTAATTTTGTATACAGTGTGGATATATGGCAGTTTTAAATCATTATGGAAGGCATCACTCCTCACTGTAAAAATCTAAAAGGGCACCACATTAGCTCAGTCACCATTTACCAATAAGCCGGGGATACACATTTTTCCCTAGTGACTGGAGGTTACCAGGGGGTGGCCTGTGTGACTGAGGCCTTAGAGACCTTTAACTCCTTTGTTTTACTGCAACAGCACATGGGCTCATTTTTATGTGAAATACTCTTAGACCCCCCACCACCACCACCACCAAAAAAAGAAAAAAAACATAATCCAAAGGACATGACATTTCTATTAATTCCTGAAGCCTCATCTTGATGCCTCTCATCTGCAAAACAAAACTAAATTTTGCAGCTAAAGAGCAGATTGAACTGATTCTACTGTGCATGACCTACCTGTTGCAGAATGACCATGGTTCAGCCTCGTGTTGATTCCAGGTCATCAGAAGTCACAATATGTGGGCTCTGAAAGGGAGACCAGTAACATGCATCACATTAACTTCAAAACAACAGCTTCTGCTTCTTAGGTATGAATTACATATTTCTTTACACACACAATCTGAGGGAAAGTGACTAAAACAAAAAGACGGCTGACGAGATAAAGAGTAGAGACTTTTCCTAAAGGAGCTCAAATGTACCATCATGGCCATGGGCCAACAAACAAAAGCAAAAAAGGTTTGCAGGAGTTCAATAGAATGTGTGCACTTCCCTGTTTAGAGATGAGAAAAAGGGTAGATACAGGGTTTTCGTGTTTTTTGTCAGGGTCGAGACCACTAAGGAATTTGTTGGAGCTTAAAAAAAAAAAAGCCAAAAAAAAGTCTGATTTTTAGATTTTCATTTAAATAAGAGCTATCATGCTTATGTCCAGCTCTATATGTTTATACTATCTCTATTTAAGTATCTTTGCATGACTGACAACTCAAAATAATCCTCATTTAACTTAGACAGGTCTGTCTGTAACAAGGTCTTAGTTCCTCTTCTTAGAAGGTAACTTTCTTCTGATTGGCTTCCTCCCCCGTCTGAAATGAGCTGTTCAGAGCCGTTTGAAGCCCGAAGCTTTTGGCTCGCAGGGTTTACATATACTGACCTCATTTTAAACTTTGTCCATGTTTAATTTGCCCTCCTATCACTATGACAGAAAATAAACACATAATACAATTTAGTGTTTGCTTTTTTAAACCCCATGAGTCAGTAGCTTGTAGAACTGCCTTTAGCAGCAATAATTTGAACCAGTTGTTTCCTGTATGACTTTATCAGTCGCTCACATTATCGTGGAAGAATTTTGGTCCACTCTTCTTTACACTGCTGCTTCAGTTCATTGAGGTTTGCAGGCATTCATTTATGCACAGCTCTTTTAGTCAGGCTGAGGTTTTGACTTTGACTGGACCATTGCAACACCTTGATTCTTTTCTTTTTCAGCCATTCTGTTGTAGATTTCCTGCTGTGCTTGGAATCCTTGTTCTACTGCATGACCCAGTTTGGGTCAAAATTTAGCTGTCAGACAGATGGCCTCACATCTGACTCTAGAAAACTTTGGTATACCATACTTATTCAGTCTTTTTCTAGTTGTACTGATATGAACTTGCACATTTAACATGCTAAGTGAGGCCTGTAGCGTTTGAGATGTAGCTCTTGTTTTTTTTTTTTTTGCAGTTTCTCTGAGCATTGCACAGTCTGACCACGGGCTGAATTTACTGGGACGTGCACTCCTGGGATTGCAGCATTGTGTTAGCACACACCTGGATACTCCAGACCTGCGAACTATGAGAACTCTTGCTTTTACAGAGGTGCTCACACTTGATGATCAGTTAATCATGCGCGTTTGATTAGCAGGACCTGGCTGCTACTTACCCTTTTAATTCCCATGGAAGCAGTGAGAGTGCAGTTAGTTTTTCACATTACTATTAATCAATAGCATGATCAAAAAAGTATAAATTACATTTCATAAGTTTAGGGCCCAATATATTCATAAATTCTGAGGCAGGGCTGTTGTTTGAAGACTGAACAGTTGCCAGCATCAGAGTATGTCAGCATTAGCAATGCACACAGTCTGTGCCGCTATCATCAAACCTGTATTTATTACCAACCATCTACAGTATCTTTGCAGGTATGTAGAATTGAACTTATGACTGCATTTTTTTTTTTTGGGCACTCGGGAGCAAATCTGAGCTATGCTGACACCAACATTAGGCTTCTTAACTACAAAGCTGCTATGGTGAACATTATCATTCATTTAGACTGAGTCATGTTGAATTTTAGATTTTCTTTTAGCTCTGTTTGGGCCTCCACCGGTTCCTGATGAAAATATCTCACTCTATAGCTTCTAAAAGCTCCACTGAGCTCAAAGGGTAGTTGTGGACTGCATCTGTGGTAGAACCACGTATGCCATAAAATCACTAATAAGTGGCAGAGACTATGTACATCTGACACAGTTTATATAACACACTTGATTAAAGGTTTAAATAAACTAAATTAGACACCTACTATAGTTCAGGATGGGTTTTAGCAGCCATATTAAGAGATCTGACATCTAATATGAATAGGTGAACAAAAGGTCTGCATCAAAATCCTGCTTTTAATTCCTCACCACCATTAGTCATATGGAAGCCGAGACACGCAGTCCTGTGGTTCAGCTGGTCTGGTGAAGGAAATAAGGGGCGGGTAGTGAGTTTAAAGGGTCTGATGGGGGTTGGTAAAGGCTTACTTGGATTCCTGGGGCTAATCCCATGGCTTAAGTACGAGGCATAGTTGTTGCAGCTATGACTGTTGAGTCATTTTTTCCTCAAACATTAAGTTGCCTCTCTTTTGTTGTACCCATTTATATTAATGTGATGTGGCTGTTGCTGTTGTTTCAGAAACTATTGGAAGAGTGTACCAACTACGTTAGGAGTGGCACTGGCTAATTAAACAGTGAGGTTTGGAGCTGTTGTAAAACAATTAGATTGAGTTAAATTAATTATTAAAGGTGACATGAAAGAGGTGGGTGAATAGTGAAATAAACTAAGATTACTGCTTCTCTGCTAAATCCTTTAAAAGAAAAAAACAAACATGTTAGAAAAATTTTGGCACTTATAAATTGATTAACATTCAGTTAGATGAGCTGCAACTCTGTATTAAATCTGTATTAAATTCTAATTATATGAATATCAGATTCACCCAGTGGAGTGGAGATTTTGATGATATACATCGTGCAGTTAATTACCAGCCATCCACATGCAACCTGTCACAATATGTTCAGTTTAGACCAAGACAGAGCTTCTAATCCAGAACCACGGGATGCCAATCTGGCAACCGCCCCAAACACAGGCCGTTAGCTCTGCGTGTTGAATTTTGGACAAGCCCCCCAAAAATGTGGTAATGGCTGGCTTTTTGGGAGAGACAGTATCTCCAGCAGCAAGAAGAGCCCGAGTGACGTGACCTCTGGATTCAGGAGTAATGAAATATCTACTATAACTCTTCCAGCCAAACACCTTCCATGAGACTGAACATGACATCATCCATTGGAAGTCATAGCACTGCAACCAGTTTGTAATGTTTGATGTAATTATTAGCTTCCCTCTCCCATTTTTTCCTTCTGTGGTCACTTTTAGTTTAGTTTTATGAGTTGAGCTCTTAGTCTTAGCTATAATGAGGGTGGGAATAAGTGGGAGTTGGGGTTATGTATTTGGGGTTGTAATAAATTCAGAGACCCTACTCATGACATCCCAGAATTGGTAAATAGACACATCACATGTGACCAAAAAAAAATACTGAAACTAAAGTACTTTTATTCATATTTGACTTAACTAAAATATTTTTTCTTACTGGTTTTTAGTTGAGTTTTAGTTAACTCAAAATAATTATGGACTTTGTACTTCGCTTACAGTGCCTGGCGCTCTGAGGTCCACTTGACTACATTAAAAGTCAGTGGAAGACGTTCCCCTTTATTCAGACATTTGAGCAAAATGTTTACAGCAGTTCTGCTTTTATGAAATGTACTTTCTGAGTTTTGAATTCTTGTACTGCTCTTAAACTTTATTTGCTTTGAGGTAGTTTTACTCCAAATGGTGTGTACATTAAATTTTTGCATCCCTTTATTTCCTGTTTGCCTTTTAAAACGTATTGCTTTAGGCTGTTTAATGCACTTTGCAGTTCCTGTGTGTTAAAAATGATACGGTTCAATATTTCCTGCCTGCTTACTCACAGTTCCATGTTTAATAAAAAATCTACTATATACTAAATAGTATGAAGGATGGAAACCATTAGCACAATAGCCTATGCACTTCCTTTTGCACTGAGCTGCTTATGACGAGAATGATGTGATCTGTTGGAGGTAATCCCCATTTATTCTGACAGCGAACGAAGGGTAAGGAATCACCACATGAACAAATTGCCTTACCCTTCGTTGCTGTCAGAATAAATGGGGATTACCTCCAACAGATCACATCATTCTCGTCATAGCAGCTCACATGCAAAAGGGAAGTGCATAGGCTATTGTGCTAATGGTTTCCATCCTTCATACTCTAGTATATAGTAGATTTTTTATTAAACATGGAACTGTGGGTCAAGCAGGCAGTGTTTGAACCGTATCATTTTTAACACACAGGAACTGCAAAGTCCATTAGACCACCTAAAGCAATATAAAAGGCAAACAGGAAATAAAGGGATGCAAAAACTTAATGTACACACCATTTGGAGTAAAACTACCTCAAAGCAAATAAAGTTTAAGAGCAGTACGAAATAAGAAAGTACATTTCATAAAAGCAGAACTTGCTCTAAACATTTTGCTGCAAATGTAAAATAAAGGGGAACGTCTTCCACTGACTTTTAATGTAGTAAATAAATGCAGACA